>PVKA01042090.1:0-17638 GCA_004027165.1 Ctenomys sociabilis
CAGATTTGCTCTGAATTCAGTTGTGCCAACAAGCTGTGGGAGCTCAGGAAATCTCCTGGGTTCTGTGTGGTGTCTCCTCACAGGATCCTTGCAATGGCCCAGAGGCGTGTGCACACCGTAGTTGGTTTATGCAGAGCGCTACACAATGGTGCCTGTAGCACAGTGAAGGCTCAGACTTGTTGGCCCAGGATTGGAGGAGTGTGGGGACTGGGTCTGCCTGGGTTCCCTTTGGTGAGTGCTGCCATCAGCCAGGGCCCAGCCCCTTGTAGCCCATCCCACAAAGGACCAGGCCTCACCAACTTCGGTCCAGGTTCCATTCTCCCTCTGCACTGTGAAGAAGGTTGTGTTCTGGATGCAACGGTCTCCACTAGCCCCAGATGGGTGGAGGCCAGGAGTGGTGAGGACAATGGAAGCCAGTCAAGGTCAGGGGTCAGGTGAGGATGGGTGCTCCCCCCCCCACCCCAGGGCGGGAAGCACACAGGTTCTCAGGGAACTCACATGGTCATATGTTCGTCTGCCTTCATCCTGTTTTCTCTGGGGTCTGTATCTAAGTCCAATATATCTGTGTGCACTGTTTCAGCCCAACTTTTGTGCTCTGGAGCCCGAAAGGCATAGGCGATGGAAAACCACCTTCGGTTGAGCTAAGCAGTGGCAGATGTGGAGTTCAGGGCGGAGAAGCCTGTGGGAACTCATCCCTCTCTGCCTCGGCTCAGGCAGCAGCCAGAGCTAGGTCTGGATGGGACATTCTCTGGCCAGAGCTCACTCCCATGGCTCCCATGGGCCCCCTGTACCCCACCACAGGAGGTCTCCTGTGGATGTCTTTGGTGTGGTGCTTTGAGATTGATGTCACTGGGAGGCCTCCAGAGGTGCCCATGGTGGTCAGCATGTTCCCTCCCCCCTTCAGAGAAAGGGCATGGCCAGGAGCAGGGGCTCTGAGCCTGAAGGTCATTCAAAGCTCAGAGAAGGAGGGGAGGCCTCAGCACACGGGCAGCAGGTCCTGAACTCACCCAGTCCAGTGTGGCGCTGGTGATGGGCATAGCTGTGACATTGGTGCAGGCTGGGTTCTGAGGATTCAGCAGTGGGAGGAGGCACAGAGCTTCCAGGGCCCAGTGCAGTGCCATGGCGAGAGCAGGAGGCACCTAGATCTGGGGCAGCAGCTGCTGGGGCACAGGAAGCTTTATAGGAAGATGTGGGTGGGTCTATGGAGCCTGGCAAGTTTCTGCCTGGGGCTGTGACACAACCCGGCCAGCACTTGGGAAATCCCTGGCACAAACGCTTCCCCAAAGCCAGCCCCCAGCCCAGGTTTGACACATGTCCCTGACCTGGAGTGGACAGAGCAGGAGTTGGTTTATTCCATCCAAGGTGGGGGTGGGGCTGACATGCTCTGAGGTCCCCTGTGGGTCCCATCCAGTCAGCAGCAAGCCTGGAGGGGACTCAGCCACAATCCGAGGTGCCGGGCATGAAAGAGCTCCCAGGAAGTGTGGCCGTGTCTTTTCAGGGAGCATTTCCGAGCAGGTGGGCACTGAGGGCAAATATGAGCTGGGTCCTGTGATAACCTGTGTAACCATCTCCATTTTGTATTTAAACAGCTATTATGTTATACAACTCTCTCCGTTTCTGTTATAACCTATGGAACTCCATTCTGTATGCAGACAGCATTGTGTAGTCATATGACTCAGTAAGTTGCCACCACAACTGTTAATCATTAAATATATAACTCCATTTTGCATCCAGCCACCATTGTGCTGTCACATAGCTCAGTAAGCCAGCGCTGTGTTGTTATGTCGCTGAATAAGTTTCCATGATAACTGTTCATGACTAAATCACCAAACCCACAATATGTCCCATCTGTGATGAATACAAGTTGTAACTGCTTATTCTAAAATTGTACCTACCTGCGACAAGAATGTAACTCTTTGTTCTCAGGGTTGCTTTGATTCCTGTCCCCTGCTGAACTTCTCTCAGGCTGCAAGACCACTCACTTTGTGGCTTCCAGCTTTAAAAACCCTTGTCTCTCCCCACATCGACGCACTTACTTGGAGATGAGAGTGGGTGCCTCCGCTGAGCTCAGCTAAAAAAGCGCTTTCAAGTTGAATCTGGTTTTTGATATTTGGGTTACAGCATTTGGGGGCTCGTCCGGGATCCGACGCGAGACCACGCCTGGATTCAACCCTTGGAACGTCTCCATCTCCGAGGTTCCTTTTGCTTTGCACCTCACCTTCCGGGTACCTTCTTTTCTTTCTATATGTTTGTTTTCCTGGCCTTGAATTTGGGCAGACGGACTTAGGTGTCCCTTCTGCAGCTGAGTGGGACGCCCTCCGTTAAACTTGGCTTCTGCTTTTTTGTCTGTTTGTTTTATTTTTAATTTTCATTTTTTTAGATTCGTTCTGCTTTTGCTCTAAAAGTTTCATTTGCTCTATTTCATGGGACTTTTCAGTTTGGCTCGGGACAGATTAGGTTCTTGAGACTTTTTGGTTTTGGTTAAAGCAGACTTGGGAGACCGAAGAGCTTCTCTGCCTCTATACACTGACGATTGCTTTTTTAACAGTCGCAGAGCCCTGCGATTGTTGTTTGTTTTGTTTAGTCTATTTATGTTTGTTTGCCTTTTTTCATCCCCATCCATCATGGGACAAGCGTCTTCTGTATCACTAACACCTCTAACCTCGGTTCTTAACCATTTTAAGGATTTCAGCTAACAAGCCAAAGGATTTGGAGAACCCGTCTTTCCCGGCAAATTGCAGGCTTTTTGTGAACTTGAACGGCCCTCTTGTAATGTCTCATGGCCTCCGAGGGCACTGCTGTTCTCTCCTCAGCTCAGGCTGTGCGCTGCATCATTTTTGACCCCCGTGTCCGTCTAGATCACATCATCTACACACACCTCTGGATTAACCTCATCCCAGACCCACCATCCTAGATCAGAAAATTATCAAGGCCGTGGACCACCACCATCCTGCAGTCCCATCCCCCCATCAGGAGTCCCTTAGCCCCTACCCCAACCCCCTCAGAATCCCCCTTCCTAGCTCCCAAAGTACTCGGAGAAGACATCCTCCTTCATCCGCTGCTGACCCCCTGCCCCAGATTCATCCTAAACAATTGGGACAGCCTGGCCAGGTGTTACATTCAGGCCTGGACTGACTCATCCGTGACCCCCGAAATGACTCCAGGTTTGCTGTTGTGGACACCGTCCCCGGATGACCAGCCAATTCTGCATGGTCGCACTAGAAGTTCCAGCGAGAAGACGTGGCTGAGACCCCCGGCCGTCCCCCTCAGAACCTGCTTGTTCTGCCTGCCATCCAGTACACAGACAAATTCATTATGCACTTGTTAAACTGTTGGTCAAATTGTATTGATGAATCAAAGTTAAAACATAAAATGTTATAAGGTTATGATATTTCTCTAATAGGACATTTTATAATTATTTTCTACTTGCATATGTTCCATTTGACCCAGATGCTAAATGTATTGATATTCAAGAGAGAGGAACATTAGTAAGCCTTCTAGTAGATTTTATGTAAACTTGTGTATACTGGCACTTTTAAATCTAGCTCCGAATTAAAAAATTTACATGCCTGTATATAAAACACGGGACTCCTTTTGACAGTTAAAGGGCATTAGGTTGGCAACAGTTGTTAAAGAGTTGGAGGACACATTTCACTGGGATGGACTGGTTCTGATCACCCTCTACATGCTAGAGGGAGTGTGAGGCCTGCTCTGGTTCAGTTTCCTTTCTTTAACCTTACTCCTCATTTTCCCAACTCTTTGTACTTTCCTTTTCAGAGGCATGTAAAATTAAAAAAACTCTATAGACTGTTCCAACTAAGTAAAGCCCTTGGAAAAGGAGCATTTGTTAACACCGAAGTCAGGGAACGTATTTTAAAAAGGACACATACCTCATCTCTGGGTCACGTGAGAAAAAAATTTATGCCCCTCTAGGAGGACACATATAAAATCCATGTCCCAGCTGAGTGTTCTGAGCAGGTCTCCTTCGGGAGGCTAAACCTGAGACACAGTGGAGAGAACCGACTTCTGGGTGACACCAGAAGGAGCTATCTCCAATACCAGCACACTTATCAGAACAAAACACATTTAGTGTGACCAAACATTTAACATTTTCTCCTAAGTTTCGTTATCATTTGGGTGGGTAAGAGATAAATTATACGTTTTATAAAGCCTTTACTGTAAGGTGCTTTGTGGAAACTGGCGCTTCACCACTGAAAGATCTCCACTTACCTATTGTACCTTTTCTCCCTTTCTGCTAGTAAACTAGGCATTCTACCTGAGCTTTTCAACAGAACAATTTAGAGGCACTCCTTAAAAATTAGCCTGAGGCAGCTTGCAATAGTTTTACATTCTGCAGTGGCTATCAAGGAAATAATTTACATCTGTGTGTTACACATTAAGAGTAAAAAAAGGAGATTTTTGTCAACCTTAAAGTAATGTGTTGTGACCAATATGTAACAGTTGATTAGATGATAAATAGAACTTTCACTTGTGAGCTTCAAGTTTAAATCTTGTCCAGGAGCTCAAATTGCTTACCTAGGTGCTTAGATAAAGAACACACGTGTCTGGACACTTGGTTCAGTGCACGGGGCCAAATCCTCCACGCAATGGTTCTATCTATCTCTGGAAGAGACTTTTGTGACCTAAAAAGTGCTCACATCAAATTGACCATTTTATGCAATAGTTATGCCTCCTTGTGTAAGACTCCTGTCCCAGACCAGTAGTCTCATGTTCAGATTTTGTTTACTTTAAAAAAGTCATTCTAGTTTTAAAATATAGATGTGGGCTTCAGGACAACCAGGCAGTTCAGGTGCCTAAGGCTGCTGCTTCCTGACCTTTGGAGACCCTTGAGTAAGATAGCTTTAATCACGGCCTCGCCCACCATTGCTGGAAGTAAGATTTCCTCTACTTGCCTTTCAGAAGGGTGGGTTTCTAAAAGTAATGTTAACCTGAAACCAAGCTTTAACTTCTATGCAAAGGCAGGCAGCATTACAAGCTGATGTTACATTTGGAGATAAATGTCATATTGGTAATTTTAAAAGGCCAGAAGATAGACAGTCAGTCTATCTTTGTTTAGCTCTAAGGGGAACCACCTGCTCCCACTGGAGCCCAGGCAGTCAGACCCCTGCTGGCCTAATAGCCAGGCAGAGAGATTGTAAAACCAAGCCTTGTAGTTATTTTAAATTTTAGCTATTCACCAGGAAAAAGATAAACACCCCCCTGATTTCATAAAATGTTTAATAAAAAACTGGTAAAGCGTACTTCTTGAGATGCTAATTCAGTAGACAGACAGATTACTTTTACAGATAAGATCATTATTCAGTCAGCTTCAGATATTGAAAACAATGTCCTATAATCAAAACTGGGAAAAACAAACAGGGAGAAAATGCAGAGAGATCAAAAATGACTGCCTTTGTTGTGGCCTCAAAACAGACCCTAAGTCTGATTCTCTTGGCTCCAAGAAGATCTCAAAGACAATGAGATTCATCTGTTGATGAGGTTCATCTGCTACTATGGTCATAAGCCAGGCCATTGTAAGAGAGACTGCATTAAGAACCCCACGAGCCATGCCCTGACTGCCAAGGCAGCCAGTAGGCGTCAGACTGCGCTGTGATGTGGAGGTCCCAGAGCTCAGACTCAGCTTCCCAGATGATCCAGTAGGACGGAAGGGCCCAGGGCCTGCCTCCTCCCTCTGGGCAGACTGTCATCTCTACCTGTCATCTCCATGGAGGAGCCCTGACTAATCACGACTAAAGGCAGGCCCCGCCCACTGCTGGATACTGGCACAGGGCTCTTTCTCTTTCTCCAACCCTGACCTTCCGGGCATCGTCATCTTGTTTTAGCTGTAACCGAAATATATTGTTCATGTATAGAGAAAATCCTGTCACCGTAAACAGTTCTAGACACACTGGCTCCACAGTGTCCAATAGCTTTGGGCCTATAATAGAGCCAGGCCTTGTCTTTAAAACATAAACCTAAGAGCCACAGTGTTAAAAGGATCTGTCAGTTACCCTGCCAGTGGCTCTGCTAATGGACCTACAAAAAGTTCTGATTTTCATAATTATCCTGTTACGATTATTTGACCCACTCATGTTTGTTTCTTCAGCTTGGTCTCCTCCAGGCTCAAAGCACAGAAACCAGTGGGGACACAGGAGATATTGCCTACTCGAGAGTTCTAAAAACCCACCAATCAGACTTTCTTGTGAGCTAATGTTCCTTGCTCTTTGAGTAACTTAACAGTGGTGACTCCATGTCTAAATAATTTAATATAATATCAACACAGAGCACCACGAGTGCATAAGATTTAAGATTTAATTATATGCTATGATATATAATGTTGTTAAAACCTCTTCTTTGGTAAAATAACAGAGCAACATGTAAAATAATTGGGGTATAATATAGGCAGAGGAAAAAAGGGGCTCTAGAGAATGGTCAAAAAAAAAAAATAGAGACTATTCTCCATGCCTACATAAATATGACCCCAACGAGTCAATGACTTGAGTCGCTTACAAAATCCAGTGGGGAATGTTATAACCTATGTAACCATCTCCATTTTGTAATTAAAATAACTATTTTGTTATACGAATCTGTCCATTTCTGTTATGACCTATGTAACTCCATTTTGTATCCAGACACCACTTTGTTGTCATATGACTCAGTGGTCAGTGCTATGTTGTTATGTAGCTCCATAAGTCTCCATGATAACTGTTCATTATTAAATCGCCAAACCACACAATATGTCCCATCTGTGATCAATTTCTAAAATTGTACCTACTTGCGACAAGAATGTCACCCTTGTTCATGGGGTTGATTTGATTCCTACCCCTCTACTGAACTTCTCTCAGGCCGCAAGACCACTCACTTTGTGGTTTTCAGCTTTAAATCCCTTGTCCCTCCCCACCTCGGCGCACACCTACTTGGAGACGAGAGTGCGTGTCACCGCTGAGCTCAGCTAAATAAAGCGCTTTTAAGTTGAGTCTGATTTTTGATTTTTGGGTTACAACAGGTCCCAGGTGGGCATCCTTACAACTGGGATCTAAAAATGTTCATAGGGCCCTGTCTGCGCCTGGTGGTCTGTACATCTCGAAAGAGGTGCCCATTTCCTGACTGCGTTCTGGAGCCTTCTCAAGGAGGAGACACAGCCAACCTCACACCCCCACCTTGCCTTGGTTCAGGATCCACCTCCTCTGCTCACCGATGGTCCTTCAGGCTCAGCACAGGGTCCTACACTCGTGGTTACTGGGGATCGGTGCTCTCATTGCTGCTTTGCATTTCAACCCCATTGGACCGAGGCTTTATCCACACAGACGAGCACAGCCACCAGACGTTATCACGGTATCCTTACAAGTGTGCATGCTTCCTCCTCCTCCTCCTTCTCATCCTCCTCCTTTTTATGTATTTACCATAGGGTCTCATGACACAGAACAGACTCATAATGATCCTCCTGTTTCAGCCTCCCAATCAGTGACATTACAGGCATGCCACCACACCCAGTCTAGTCCCTGTCTCTGCTCAGTCCTGGGACCGGGCCAGCACAGCGGGCCAGGGATGGAACCTTGGTCCTTGCGCCTGCCTGAGCAGGCTCTTGAATCTTCTGAACTATATGGCCAGCCCTGCCATTCTTTTTGAATTCATATTTTCTCAATAATTGTTCACTTTTTAATGTAGTCTGTGGTTAGGTTTTATTTTTTTTTTGTGTGTGTTTATTTTAGATTCATTTTATGTATTGAGACAGGGATTCCCAAAGCAGTAAAAGGAAGGCACGGACTCATTTTTGTAGCCCCAAATTAATCTTGATCTCACAGCAATGCGCCTGTCTCGATCTCCCCAGTGCTTGGATTACAGGCAGGATTTTACTCTTATTGATTTTAATGTTATCAGTATTTTCATCGACTTAATCATTATATCCATCCTGGGCAGTGATCCATGTTCACTGCCAATCTCCATTCTTTTTATTATCTGTGGTTAGAGATGTAATGGTGGAGACCTTTCTTCACCCTTTCTGTATTCTATTTCAGTTATGGCAATTGTAGCTGTAGCTTTTAGGGTTTTGTGTTTGTTTGTTTGTTTCTTGGACAGATCTCAGTATTCCAGGCTGGCTGTGAACTCCCTACTTTGAGCAGGTAGGTCTCTAACTTGTGGTGGTCTTCATTCTTCAGCCTCCTGTACAATGTGGTGACAGCCGTGTGCCATATAAGCATCTATGACTTTGTGTTGTATTTTTCCTGTCATGACCAGCATCAAAGTTACCAAAGTAAGTTGTAAGGTATCACACTTCCTTATCTATGAATGTTCATAACAGCATGATCAACAGGAGCCCAATGCAGAAACAGTCCCAGTGCTCACCAGCAGGGGAACGGAGGAAGAAGTTGTGGCAGAGACGCCCCAGCTGGTGTAGGAGCTGGACCCTGGGATTCAAGGATCTGGCAGGACTCCAGGGACTGCGGAGGTGATAAAAGATAAATTTGTTCTCATCCTGTCTGCTGTTCCTCAGCGAGGATACATGAAGTTCTTGCCATCTGTTTCCAGTCCAGTGTGTCCACTGTCGTAAGGCCAGGCGCAGTGAGGAAATCTTTTGAGCCTGAAAGCACATCCTTCGCGAGGCTTCCACAAGGGAGCTGAGGAACACCGTGCAGTATTAAGCCATTCTAACTCCCCAAGGTTGTACATATGTTTATGAGGTAGAGTAGAAATTGATATTAATAAAGAAAACAAGGAAAGCACTCTTCTTGCTCCTGTGAAAAAAACTAAACAAAATTTCAACACAAATCAGAGAATATCATATACAATAATCCATGTACCAGTATCCTAAAAGCATGGCCAAAATGCTATTCCCAGTAAAGTCAGACACAAAGCAGACTGCCTTACGAAAAAGAAACAAGCAAGTAAGGATGGGAAACCCTCCTTACTAAGGAAACTACTAGTAGTATACATGAAAACCAATTAGTGTATTGATTTAAACATTTTTGAAAGAATGGAATAGACAATTTGGAGAAAATTTTGAATATCTCTGTACTTCTTATTTCTCTATCTTCTATTTTGTTGAAAAAAATAAATATACAGTACACTTCAGTTTTCCTGTGAAAGAAACCACTTTGGACAGGTCAGTGGAGCCCACCCTGGGCTTGAATGTGCTCCTGACCTGGGCCAGCAGAGGTGGAATGAAGCATGTTTAGTCCTACAGAACTTTTGGACAAGGTTTAATGAATGAATAAAAACAGTCATCGTCGGATGTGACTGTGCACGCGGCACTTGATCCTCTGTGGATAAACTCAAGCTGGCCCGGGGCTTTCTCGGGAGGGCCCAGCCTGGGAGTCCCCTTGATCAGTTCCCAATACCCAGCTGTGCAAGGGAACACTGGGAAGCAGCACACTGACAGATCATGGCGGACTGCTGTGTGTTCCCAAAAACCTAAACCTTCCGGGAATGAACTGGCCCTGCACCAGGGTCCCCACTGACCGGGCCAAACAGGCTAGTGAGCTGGAGGCCAGGCTGAGTTCGAGGGCCTTTCACATACCACACTCTGTACCTGCCAGGGAGGAGCTCTGTCCTGTGGCCCAAGGAGTTTCTATGGGAAAACATGACTGTGACTTAAGTCCTTCTATACAGTAGGAAGCCAGTGGGGCAGCTGGGCAAACTCTTCAGAAAACCGTAGATGTCAGTCTGCTCAGAAATGAGCTCTTCCAGCTCCCTTTCATTTCTGATCATCTATCAAAGAAATAAATAGAATTTACATTGCCAAGTTTCTATTATCTTATTGGTCCCCTGGGCTGGGAACCCATTTTCCACCCCAAGGAACAGGGTCACTCCCACAGGCCTTGGCACTGTAGCAGGCACCGGAATGGGTGGTGGCAGAAACACAGTTTGCTGGGACTGTGAATCTGGAGGTCTGTGTGAACCTGTCAATCTCTATTTGCAACAAACTTCCGGGTGCTATCAGAAGTAGCTGTGGGGCCAGTCACCTGATGGTGGTGTCGGCAGTTGGGGTTCCATTGCAGCTGAGCCTTGCCCTGTATCTCCTCAGACTTGGGACTGTGCCTGGGTCCCCCGGCCCCTTGGGTAAGACAGGGTGGAGTGGTGTGGGTGCAGGAATATCCCAGCCCTCCTGTACACACGGTGCTCCATGCAGCAGCTCCTGCAGCCCTGGCAGGGCAGCGTGGAAGGTACCTGGGGTGGGGGGTAGATGCCTCAGCAAGCAGAGCTGAGAATTCTAGGCTGTGTGGGCGCTGCCAGCCCAGAAACACAGCGCAAGCTTTTAATACACCGCATCCTGGTATGAGCGCAGTGGCACCAGGAAGTGGTGCTCTGCACAGTCCTGATCTGCCTGACTCTTTCTTCAGCCTCATAACACCCTTCATCCATTCTCCTATACAGAGGCTGCTTTGGCCCAGAACGAGATGGAATATGATGCAGCCGTAGAGAGCAGTGAAGGTATATATATAGGTATATACCTTGGGTTCAAGTCTCAACACCATAATAAAGAAAAAACGAAGACCCCGGAGAATGACATGTGATTGGCACAGGAAATACTGAATGCTGCAGGTGGAAGCTGAGGGACATGCAAGGCTTAAAATCCTGGGATAGAGGGCTGAGCACAACGCTGTGATTTATTGTACCTGGAAATCCCAGGTTCCACCAAGCAGCCATTGGTCACATTGCAGTAGGAGCCATAGGCCACTACAGAAATGTGACTAAGGCTTCTAGGAAAGAACATGTATGTGTACACACACACAAACACACACACACATACACATGCATGCACGCCCTCAGGTGCACCCAATCAACCACACCCCACACACAAACAAGCACACACACACAGGATCCTTCTGACTGGCCCTGCTCAGGATTCCCACAATGGACCATTGCCCAGGAGCACAGGGATGATGCCTGTGTCACCTGCTGAGCTCTCTGAGTGTTTCGTAGGACCCAGAGGGCCAGTTGTGCATATTTCCTAGGTTTGCTTCCAGAGTTGTGGTCTGGGCTTTCTGCAAGCAGAGGAGACGGTGACATTCTCAGTTTCACCAGAGAGCATTGCCATAAAAATCTTCTCCTCCCCCCACCCCAAGGTGTGGAAGGACCGCTCCCAGGGCTCAGGCTCCAACAAAGACTGCCAGACTTGCCTGTGGTCTTCTCAGTATGTGGGTCCCTATATCAGTTGATGCTGGCCTTGGGCCTGCAGGGCAGGGGACCCTAACTCTTGTGCTGGCTTCCTTCTCCTGGAGTGGCTGGGAACCTCTGCAATGTGAGGCTCAGCCAGGATTTGGTTGGGAGAAGGGCTTTCCAGGTGCCCTGGGTACATCCCTCAGACTTCCAGGGACACTGCTTCTTTCAGGGGCCCTGAATGGCCTCCCCTGAGACAGACAGTCGTTTTGTTCTCTCAGAAAGCAGCTGAGTGCCACCCCTTACCCAGATCCCAGAGCACCAGATCCTCCACCTCAGATATCCTAGACTCTACTACTGTCCCTTCAGTGCCACAGTTGGGAAAGCCTGGGAATCAAATTTGCTTTTGATGGTCCAAGCAGGAGTCAGAGGCTTTTTTCCCAGCAGGGACTCAGCTCAGCACTGAGACTGTCATCATTCATGGGCAAACTCACAGTGTCATAAAAGATCAGATGGGAAGAGGAAACTTTCATGTCCCTGAACATCTGGAGACACCTCAAAATTTACGCTAGCTGCCTCAAAGAGCTTTGCCTACTGAGGTTCAAGATAGCTGGAGAACTTTCATCACTGGTGTTCACTAAGATCTGCCCTCCACAGACCTGTTCCATCTTTCAGACCAGCTTAGCAAGCATAAGGTCCTGAGTTCAAACATCTGTACAAAACAAAGAAAAAAAAAAAACAAAAAACGCTCAATAACATTAAAAAACAATCCTGCTACCCTTTGGTCCTTAGAGACCCAGGGACAATAAATTCCTCACCATGTTGCCTTTGCAAAATCTCAGTGGTCTGAACTAGTTCCTCTCTGGCTGTGCCTTACATCTGCAGCTAAAACGCAGGAGCTAGCCAAGCGCCACCTACTGGCTTCCAGCATTCTTGCGCGTCTGACCCAGCTGCCAACATCCATAGACCCTGGGCTCTGTAGCTCCTGTGCTTCTGCCCTGCAGAAAGTTCTGCCCAGTGATCATCAGGTCTGCATTTCAGATCAGAGAAGCGTAATAATCCCTCTCTGTCTGTTTCTTCCTTCCCACCTGCATTTTACTCTTCTCTATGAGGTCAGAGAACACCGCCACCTGTTTTTTGAAGTTTTTCAAACTCCATTGCTTGTCTAGAAAAGCACCCCTGAAAGGCTGCTTCACTGTAGCATGGGAGTGACCACAAACACACTGGCCTTGCTCCCTTGCTCTCGTTTATGGCTTTGCGTCCCCACTGCAGACATCCCCCAGGGATCCAGCTGTGTCCCCTACCTGAACCTTCCATCTTTCCTGGTGCCTGCTGACCTCCTCCTGTAGATGCTCAGACTTCTCCAGCTCTCTCCCAATCTGAAATCCCAGTGGCAGATCTATTTCTGCACTATGCCGTGGCCAAGTTTCCTGCTGCAACAGAGCTCTCCCTGACCAGAGCACAACGCTTTGATTGTTATGCTTTGCAAAGTAACACAAATAATCAACAAGAGATGAGAGTTCACTTGTGCTTGTTAATTGCTGAGTTACATTGCATAGTTATAATTCTTTTCTGTATTTTAGGGAAGGGTTTACAGAGTGTTCAGGGTCTCACTACTAGATTAGACTGGTAATGATTCTCCTGTTTTCAGCCTCTCAAGTGCTGGGATTACAGGCGCACGTCACCACTCCCAGTGTCAATTGCCTTCTCAGTGCACCCTGGGGGCGGAGCTTGCATCGCAGGCCCAGGGATGAAACACCATGTCCCTGTACCTGCTTGCAGGTGCTTTAATATGCAGAGCTATTTGCCAGGCCCTCAAGTAGTCATACTTTTAATTCTCTTTGCCACTCTGTACTTCTGCAAATCACTTTATGATGCTGATTTTTTATGATGCTCCCTGAAGGGATGTTTTATTATCAGGGACAAGGCCTTGAATTCCTCTGCTGTGTATGTTCCTCTAGACGCACTTGAACTGTGTGCTTCTTCATCTTATCTCAGACAGAGCTGAGGAGAGGTCATGTGAAAGCATCCCCTGCTGGGCTTTGGCCAAATTCTGTAAAGGGGTCTTTGTATAAAATCTCATCACAAATCAGCCCACTACTATTATGGACTCCTGGGCTACATTGAATTATTTTGATGAATTCACACACCTACAATATTTATATGGCAATGGAATACTCACCTCTGACAAAAAGAAACAAAAAAAGGGAAATATAACTGAAGGACCACTTTGTAGAGGGAAAAAATATATATATATGTATATACAAAATAGGACAGGTATATAATTACTTTCTCTTAATTCAATGATTAGAAATATTTGTACTAATAGTGTTTGGACAGGATATCATGCCTGCATGTGTTACAATATGAATAACTACTACGAAGACAATAATATGCAATGTATTAACTAATATAACTGTCCTACTAATCTATTTTGAAACTATCTCATTGCTATTTGTTTCTCAATAAAAATAATTAAGAATGAAAACACAAGGACGGGAATGGACGGCTCAATTCCCACCCATTCTCTGGGCATCCCCCCCATTTGCCAGCAGAGGTAGTGTTCTCAGCAGACAACTAGCACCAAGGCTGTCCTCTGCAAATCCAGGATGTCACAAAGGACATAAGACAGGACAAAGTCGCTTGTAGCTCCCTGCACAATTGGAGATACCCAAAAAATAACACTGGATACCATGAGTTTTCTTTCACTGAGGTGCAAGAAAACCAGAAAACTTAGATCTCTGATGTTTATTGACATCTTCCAGTCTACGTCCCTGGCCCTCTTTCATTTCCTACACAATAGGCTGTCTTCTCTTCTCATACCTACAGATGAATTTTCTACCCTCTATCTGCCTGCCACCAGGCATAATGAGCTCCATGCCATGTTCCCTTCAGAGGGTAGAGCAGGTGGAATGCAGGAGCCCCAGATCCAGCCTGTCCAGTGCTGCCTGTGATGAGCCACTGCAGGGCTCATGTCTCATGTCGAGGTCACACCTTGCTCCTGGTGACTGAGGAACATTTGGGGACAAGTGGGATATCTCAGGGCATATTACTGAAAGATAATCTGTGGTTGCAAAGGGCCTTCTCAAGGGTTGGCTGGGATACAGACGCCCAGAGTGGGCCCAGGAAGACCTCATCTTGAGGCCTGGGCCCTTCCCAGGCCTCAGTGGCATTGGACTGGTGACCAGAGATCCAGAAGGCCTTGTTCCTCCCTCCCCCACCCCGAGGCAGCACAGACCTCATCATCTCTGCAGTATGTGTGCATCGCAGACCTTTGGACATTCAGGGCCTTTAAAATCTATTTTGCTTACGCGAGCAAAGGAAGAATGATCTTAAACAACAAAACGGTCCTGGTTTTGTGTGTGTTGTGCATGGTAGCCTGGGTTTCTGTTGGCAGGCTGGGGAGGTGGTGGTCATGTGCCAAGCCAAACCTTCCCCGCAGGCCTACTGCTCCACTGGCCTCAGTTTGTGTGTCTTACCCGCCTCTAGAGCGGTCTGGATGAGCCTTTTGTGCTGAGGCCAAAGAAGTTCGACACTCAGTTTATCAAAGAGAAATACCACATCTTTTTCAACCATTCCTCATGTGATGGACATCTTGGCTGCTTCCAAGATTTTGCTATCACACATTGTGATGCTATAAATATAGATACACATATATCTCTATGATACAATGTATCCAGATCCTTTGGGAAAATTCCCAGTGGGGGGATAGCTGGCTTGAATGGGATTTCTAGTGCTACTCTTTTGAGGAGTCTCCACACAGACCTCCACAATGGTTGTACCAGTCTACATTCCCACCAGCAGTGGAGAAGGGTTCCCTTTTCCCCACAACCTCTCCAACATTTGTTGTTGGTTGATTTCCTTATGATAACCATTTTTTCTGGAGTGAGATGATATCTCAGTGTTGTTTTTATTTGCATTTCACGAATGGCTAGCGATGTGGAGCATTTTTTCATATATTTGTTCGCTTCTTTAATTTCGTCCTCTGAGAAGTGTGTATTCATCTCAGATGCCCATTTCTGAATTGGGTCTTTAAATTTGAGGGCCCCATTATATCTTAGTTCTTTATATATTCTAGACAGTAGTCCTCTGTCTGATTGCTTATTAGTTAGGATTTTTTCAAAGTTTGTGGGTTGTCTTTTCACTCTGTTGACAATTTCTTTTGACGTGCAGAAGCTCTTTAAGAAGAGTTGATCCCATTTGTTGATTCTTTCAAGAGCTTCCCGTGCGAATATATGTTTGTTCATGAACTCTTTACCTACCCCTATGTCTTCAAGAGTTCCTCCTACTTTCTCTTCCAGGAGATCGAGTGTTTCTGTTTTAACGTTTAGATCTTTAATCCATTTTGACTTTAACTTAGTGCATGCTGATCAAAGAGAGGAGAGACCAGTGAACCCAGTTCCCCACAGGAGAGACTGAGACACCCACCCCACTCCATCTCATTTTGGATCCTAGCTCTGTTTCGACCCCTAACCACAGGATAAGGGTGCATGGTTCCTGCCCTAGGGCACCAAGCACATTTCCAAGGGAGATCTCAGTTGCTTTCTGGAGCTGCCTTTGTCATTGTCCCCTGAGTCACTCAACTTATCATCCTCAGGATAGCTGCACAGAGCCCATGATGGGCTAGGGTCAAATCCCATACACCACATGCCCTACTCTGCTACTCCTCAGCCAGGCCAGGCCAGGAAGCAGCGTTTTCAAGGACTCCCACAAGGCCCCCACCATGGCCGTCCTTCCTCTGTCATGGGCCTGTCAACCCATCAGTCAAGGTGGCCTCTGGAAGATGTGCAGTGAGGGTCTTCCTCAGCCCTGCTCCTGCTTGGGTTCCTGCCTCAACTTCCCCAGATGTGTCCACTCAGGGTGTGGCCTGAAGCAAGAGCACTGGGCTATCTCCACTCCCTTCCAGGTGGCTCAGAGCCCCTTCCCAGGCTCTGTCCCCAGTGGGCCTGTTCCTACCCTGTGGTGCTCCAACCAGGTCTGCACCCCACACAGGAACAAATGAGTGAGGGAGTGGAA
This sequence comes from Ctenomys sociabilis, assembly GCA_004027165.1. Lineage (NCBI taxonomy): Eukaryota > Metazoa > Chordata > Mammalia > Rodentia > Ctenomyidae > Ctenomys > Ctenomys sociabilis. The sequence continues at coordinate 16,117 of PVKA01042090.1, forward strand.
GAGCGATGGCCAGCTGAGTGTCCCCAGTGAGGTCTTTATTCACGGACCTCCCTGAAGACTGAAGAGACAAGGCAGAGGCCCAGGGACCAATTTTGTAGAGGGCCAGACAGCTCCAGGCCCGAGGTGCTGCTAGGCACTGTCCTCCTAGGACTCTCGCTCTCCCTTTGCCTTCTCTTGCTGCTTCAGCTCACACTTGTTCTAGGACACAGCAGGAGGAGACAATAGTTGGCACAGGCACACCCTAGCTCTCCATACCCGGCTGGTGCATCTGGGCCCTGCTGCCATCCCTCTCTGGGGAAGGTGCTGAAACTGCAGGCAGAGCTGGCGATGCCTTCCCAATGCACCTGATGCATCCTTGAAGAGCACCCCAAGGTAGGTAGGCACCTGTCTCAAGGCCCCAGGAGGGCAAGGGCTCTGAGAGGAAGACTAGGGTGCCAGCCTGGTTCCCGAGACCTTTCCTAGGCCAGGAAATTTGGCACCGCATGGAAGAATGAGGACTTTGTTTGCAGTAAAGAAAACCTGGCATGGCCATAACCCCACGTGTCAGTGCTCCCCCACTCTGAGTTAGCAGGTCGGGCTGTGCAGGGAGGTAGGCTTAGAGAAAAGCCCTAGGGAGGCTGTTCCACAAGCCACTGCCTCGTGTGACACTAAGTATTGAGGTCCAGGATTTGCTGAGGTTCGGGTGGCATCAAAGACTGGATACCTACACCGTGAAGGCCAGACAGTAAAATGAGTAGCATGAAAAAAGCAGGTAAGAAGGGGCTGACAAGAGACCTGTCTCAGGACCTCTGTTCAGAAGCCCCACCTGCCCCAAGTGCTCCTCGGCTCTTCCAGGGATCCTCCCTCCTTGGTCCTCCCCTCCCACTCCAATCTCTGAGGATCTCTGATGATTGTGCAAAGAAGCCTGTCCTGATGGCTTCCACCTGCCTTGCTGTACTATGAAAGTGGCAGCTGTCCCTCTCTGTCCTCTGGGGCTCGTCTCTGTGGCCTGAGCATTTACCTTTTTCCAGTCCACATACAGGATCTCTGATGTGTTCAGGCCCACACACTCAATGGCCTCGCGGAAGTCCTGCAGTTGCTCAGGTGAAGCTTCTGCCTTGTCAGCTGCATGGGGATAGAGCAGAGGGTGAGGGTGCTGTGGCAGGGGGCAGGCAGGTTGGGGCTGCGTGACGGCACCTACTGTAGAGGCACAGGCCACGGTTGTGCTCATCCTCCAGGTGGAAGCCCAGCAGCATGCTCCGCGGATCCCGCACAAGCAGAAGGTGGGCCACATACACCTTATCATTCACTGTGGAAGAAAAGTTCCCATGGACAAGGTGGGTGTGGACTGCAGGCCCATTCCTCTGGCCACATCCTCACCACCACAGGGGCAGACTTCCAGGGCTTCAGGCCCTACATGAAGCTTTAAGGTCACAGGATGGTAGAGCCTCTGATGACCACTGTCCCATTTCACAAATGAGAACAATAAGGCCTGCAGAGGGACCTCAGCTCTGCTATGTAGGTCCAGTCAGTCCCCCCTGAG
>PVKA01042091.1:0-17620 GCA_004027165.1 Ctenomys sociabilis
CACCTCCTTCTCTCCTTCTCTCCCTCACTGCTTCCCTGCCTCCCATCCTCCTTCTGTTTCCTTTCCTACCTAGCTCCCTTATCATTTCCTCTCTCCCTCCCTTCCTTGCAACCTTCCTCCATCCCAGCTTTCCCACATCTTCCTTCCTGAAATTCAACTAGTTGGTGGAAACTCCATCCTTCCTCCTTCTCACATCTCCCGTGCTTCTCTTCCCTCCTTCCTCTCTTTCTCCCCACCACCACAAGAGGCACAGACACACATTCTTCACAGAGGTAAGTTTATAGCATCATCACTGGTGTTCAGTTTTCAGTTACCTCAATTGCTCAATTTTGGTACACAGACTGCCTACCACCTCACACATTAGAGTGGATTTTGCGGCCTCAGTGGTCTCGTCCATGGTCTCTCAGGTCATCATCCGTGTGGCTGAGTTGACTTGGTCTCAGTGGGATGTCTTCTGGCCCCTCTTTGCCTCAGATTTATGGCGCAGGATGTGTGGGGCTCCCGAGGGATGTCCACAGGCTCCCATGGGCAAGTTTTTGCTCTGGTGGATCTTGCTGGGATTTTTCATCCTACTGGTGCTAGGGGTGATTCCCCACTGAAGGTTTTATTGAGTTGCTTTTGTTACTTCTTTGTAGATGTCCTAATTTTTCTATATTTGTGAAAGAGCCTAGAAAATATATTTCAAATTATTTAACAAGAGTACATGTGTTCTTCTTCAGAGTATTGCACTGCTCTTTTACCAATACATGTTATTTTCACCTTTCACAATATTCCTATGTGCTGATTCCACATATATTCCTTTCTTCATTGTTTCAGTTACTACTCTGTTCTTGCTGGGACAAATACCTGACACAAAAATGAAGGGAGGAAAGATTTTCTTAGCTCACTGTTACTGGAGGTTTTAGTTCATACTCCTGTGGCTCCACGGCAACTACAGCAAGGCAGAGAAGGGCATTTCCTAGCTGTGGCAAAGATCAGAAAGCCAATAGGAGAACTAGGAGTAACAGTGACAACAGAGAGCCAGTCTTTCTCTCTGTCTCTTTTATGTAACATCTAGGCTATCGGCCCCAGGCTGGATGTTGCACTCACATCCATAATCCCAGCACTACTCAGGCCGATATTTTTAGCAGCTCTCAGATCCATAATCTCAACATTATATCATGAAATATTCACAAACTGTAGAACTGCACCTCAACTGTAGAACATGATGCTTTTGGGGGGCCAAAGACACACAAACCATAGCGTTCAGTTAAATGACATGTACTTCTCAACATGCAGGTTAACCTCATGATTTCTGCAGATTACCACAAAAGCTAAATGATTCCATCTAATGTATGAAAATAGCTGTCAAGGACATTGTATTTTTTAACGTGGATTTGAAGCTTATTGATTGAAAGGAATTCCATATAAAAATCCTTTTTAGTATTTATGTTCATCAGTTTTCTTATTCTAAATCAAATCAACTAAACGAGACATTATGGAATGACCTGAGTCATTTCAACAAGATTTCACATAGTAGATTCCAGGTAAAAAACAAAATCCCTTCATGTGCCCGAAATTGTATTTGTTTTCTTTTGAAAATGCGAATTGACTACTTTCATCCCCTTCTGGAAACCAATAAGAATATCAAGACTCTTTCTAAAAATTTCTTTTTTTGGGGGGTTGGGAATGTTTTCTATTTTTATTTTTTTTATTGAAGAACAAATAGCAATGAGACAGATTAAAATCAAATTAACAGGACAGATTGAATAATAATTAATACACTGCAAATTGTTTTCATGATGGTTTGTTATCATACAAGGTGCATACATGATATTCTACTAACACACACTATTATAGCAGATGTCTCTAATCAATGAGTAAAGAGAATGTAGTTGTATGCTTTTCTTATTTTTTAAAAGCAGAATTATAGCATAGTTTCAATAATTAATACTTTCTACCTTGTTATCTTCCTAGTGGTTCTCCATAGTATTAGAAGCCAACATAATATCCTGTCCAACCAATTTTAGTGAAAATCTTGCTTCTCATAGAATTATGCAGAAGTGCTGCATATTTATCCTAACTATACTATTTATACAAACACATCATGGTTCTTCCTATGTATCCCCCTTTTTTTGTCTAGACTTGTCAAAGATTGGCACTCCATTTGATTGCAGTGATGCAATCAAATACAGTCCAGCAGACTACAATAATAGCAAATTATCTGAAGAAGTTGTTGACTATAACCATTTACAGCTCAACTTGTTATTTTTTTCTTTCTTTCTTTTTCTTTTTTATTTATTTTTAATTGAAGAACAAATAGCAATGAGACAGTTTCAAGACAAATTAACAGGACAGATTCAATAAATTAATACATTGAAAACTGTTTTTGTAATGTTTTGGTATCGTACAAGGTGCATACATGATATTATACTTACATACATTATTATAGCAGATGTCTCTAACCAGTGAATTAAGAGTGTAACTATATACTTATTTTATTTTTATAGCTGAATTATATTACAGATTCAATAATTAATACTTTCTAACTTGTTATCTTCCTAGTGGTTGTACATACTGCTAGAAGCCGACATAATATCTTAATCAACCACTATTAGTGCAAATCTTGCTTCTCATAGAATTATGTAGAAGCACGGCATATTTATCCTAACTGTACTGTTTATACACATACATCATAATTCTTCATTTGTATACCACCTTTTTTTGTCTAGATCTGTGAAAGATGGGCACTCCATTGTTATTAAACCAATTTAGGTGCCTGAGCTCGGCGACACAATCCAACACAGTCCAGCAGTCCACAATAATAGTGAATTATCTGAAGAAGTTGTTGACTGTAGCCATTTACAGCTCAACTTACTATTATGGCCCCACGTTATATATCTCATTCTTATATTTTTCTGCTGGATGGTTAAGACCTAGATAGATCAAGACCATATACCAAAAGATGTAGCTTTTGTTTCTGATGAGGTCAGTGAAGTCCCCTTAGGGTTTATCTTGTAGTCCTGTACCTTACTCTGTAGATCCTTTGTCTGTGTCATCCATGTGGATGAGTCACAGCCAATGCTTGACCAGTTTGCTCTCTGTGAGAGCCTGAGAGAAAGTTTTCTCTCCATGTGACTCTCCTCAGGCACACTATAGGTCATCAGTCTCCTTCCTCTGTGGCTCCATAATGTCCTTGATCAGAAAATTTGAGGGCACAACTGAGTTTCATGATGTTGCAGTATAGGTTCTCCTATGTCCTGAGTCTTTGCTGACATTGAAAGCCTAGGGCCAAATGTTCGCTGGCCTTGTGGCTCTTCTATTTCTCCAGTTTTGATCTGTGAACTTAGGTGATTAACAACCCAGAAGAAAAACTGATTAGTACCCTGCAGCATATGTGGCTCAGTTTCCTCTATCTGACTAAATTCTCTTTAGTTGTTGTTAAACATTTCTATTTGTATTTCTTCTTTTGATTTCTTATGCTAAGGATACTATATGACATTTGTACATGTGTGTCTGGTTTATTTCACTTATGAATATATGTTCAAGTGGCATCCACTTCAGTATAAATACTTCAAGTTTACCATTCTTAATAGCTGAGTAATACTCCATTATATAGAAATACCACATCTTTTTCAACAATTCTTCATGTGATGGACATCTTGGTTGTTTCCAAGATTTTGCTATCACAAATTGTGCTGCTGTAAAGATAGGTACACATATATCACTATGATATAATGTTTTCAGTTCCTCTGGGAAAATTCCCAGTAGGGGGATACCTGGCTTGAATGGGATTTCCAGTCCTACACTATTGTGGAGTCTCCACACTGATCTCCACAATGGTTGTACCAGTCTACATTCCCACCAGCAGTAGAGAATTGTTCCCTTCTCCCCATATCCTCTCCAACAGTAGTTGTTGATTGATTTATTTAGGATAGCCATTCTTTCCGGAGTGAGATGGTATCTCAGCATTGTTTTAATTTTCATTTCACGAATGTGGAACATTTTTTCATACATTTATTTGTTTCTTTAATTTCATCCTCTGAGAAGTGTATATTCATTTCAGATGCCCATTTCTGGATTGGGTCTTTAAATTTGCGGGCCTTAATATATCTTAGTTCTTTATATATTCTAGAAAGCAGACCTTTGTCTGATTGCTTATTAGTTAGGAGTTTTCCAAAACCTATGGGTTGTCTTTTCACTTAGTTGACAATTTCTTTTGATTGCAGAAACTTCTCAAGAAGAGTTGATCTGAGTTGTTGGTTCATTCTAGTGTTTCCCGTATGAATACATGTTTGCTCATGAAATGTTGGGCTACCCTTTTGTCTTCAAGACTTCCTCCTACTTTCTCTTCCAGGAGATTGAGTGTTTCTGTTGTAATGTTTAGATCTTTAATGCATTTTGACTTTAGCTTAGTGCATGGTGATATAGCTGGGTCAAGTTTTAGTTTTCGGCATGTAGAAAGTCAGCACCATTTGTTAAAGTGGTTATCTTTCTTCCAGTAAGATTATTTTGCCCCTTTGTCGAAGATCAGGTGGCTGAGTGTGTTTGTAGAGGCCTCTGAAACTTCTTATCTATTCCATTGATCCTCAAGTCTATTTTGTTGCCAATATCATGTTGATTTTATCACAGTGGCTTTGAAGTATAATTTCAAGTCAGGAATTGTGATGCCTTCTGCCTTGTCTTTGTTGGCCAGGATTGCCTTTGCCATTCTAGATCTTTTCTGGTTGAAAATAAATTTTGGGAATGATTTCTCTAAGTCTGGGAGGTATGTTGGTGGCAGTTTGATAGGGATTACATCAAGTCTGTACAACAATTTTGGGAGTATGGCCATCTTCACGATGTTAGTTCTTCCTCTCCAGTTGCATGGAATATCTTTCCATTTTCTGAAATCCCCTATAATCTCTTAGGGTGTTGTAATTTTCCATGTAAACATCTTTGACTTCCTTGGTCAAGTGAATTCCAAGGTATTTCATTTTCTGGTGCTATAATAAAAGGTATTGTTTCCCTCTAAGTGTGTTTTTTATCTGTGTAGAGGAATGCTATTGACTTTGTATCCTGCTATGCTACTGAATTTCCGTATCAATTCTAGTAGTTTCTTGGTGGAATTTTTGGGGTCTTCCAAGTAAAGTATCATGTCATCTGCAAATAGTGATAATTTAACTTCTTCTTTACCTATTCTTATTCTTTTTATTTCTTCCTCTTTTCTAATGGCTGTTGCTAATGATTCCAAAACTCTATTGAATAGGAGGGGAAATAGAGGACATCCTTGTCTTGTACCTGATCTAAGAGAAAAAGATTTCAGTTTTTCCCTGTTTAGAAATATATTAGGTGTTCAGTTGTCATAGATGGCTTTTGTCAAGCTGAGGTATAGTCCATCTATTCCAGTTTTCTGTAGGGTTTTGAACATGAATGAGTATTGGACTTGTCAAAAGCTTTTTCTGCATCAATTCAGATGATCATGTGGTTTTTAAATTTCAGTCTATTAATATAGCGTATTACATTTATAGATTTTTAAATATTGAAACATACTTGCATCCCTGGGATGAATCATACCTAGTCATGGTGTATGATCTTATTGATGAGTTGCTATATTCTATTTGCTAGGATTTTATTGAGGATTTTTGCATCTATGTTCATGATAGTTCTATTTTTTGGTTGTGTCTTTCCCTGGTTTTGGAATCAGTATAATAAATTTCTTACTCCACTGGCTATTATTGGGTTATTGAGAGTTGTGATATCTTCTTGGTTCAGTTTTGGTAATTTGTACCTTTCGAGGAATCTGTCCATTTCATCTGTATCTTCTATTCTGTGAACATAAAGATTCTTTAAGTAGCTATTGATAATGTTCCGAATTTCCACTGGCTCTGTGATGATTTCATCCATCTCATTCCTTATTGCTTCTATTTGAATTTTTTCTTTCTTCTTTTCGATGAGGTTAGCTAGTGGCTTATCAACCTTATTTAGTCTTTCCAACAACCAACTTTTTGATTTGTGGATTCTTTGAACTGTCTTCTTCATTTCCATTGAATTAATTTCTGCTCTGATCTTTATGATTTCTTCCCGTCTTTGTGCTCTGGTTTTGGTTTGCTCTTCCTTTTCTAGATGTTGGAGGTCCAACATTAGGGTGTTTATTTGTTCCCACTCTGTTTTCCTAATGTGTGAGTTCATAGCTATGATTTTCTCTCTAAGCACTGCTTTCATCGCATCCCATAAATTCCAGTAAGTTGTACTTGAATTTTCATTGAACTGTAGATATTGTTGAATTTCTTCTGCGACCCATTGATTGCTAAGTAGGGTGTTGTTTAATTTCCATGAAACATATTAGTAGGACAGTTTCAATAATTACTATGCATGGGATAGTTTTGTTTTCTTTCATATACTTAAGCATGACCTCTGGACTAGTATGTGCTCTATTTTGGAAAATGATCTGTGTACAGCTGAAAAAAATGTGTATTCAGCTGTGCTTGGGTGGAACACGCTGTATATGTCCACCAGGTCCATATGTTCCAAGGTCTGGTTCAATTCTGCTACTTCCTTGCTAATTTTTTGTCTGGTTGATCTACTTTTTTGATATAAGGGTGTGTTAAGGTCTCCTGTTAAGATTGTGGGCTTAGATATTGGGTTTTTCACATTCACTAAGATTTGTCTTACATAGTTGGGTGGTCCTGTGTTTGGTGCATAGATATTTATGAGTGTTACCTCTTGCTCTTGAATTTTTCCCTTGACCAATATATAGTGGCCTTCTTTGTCTCTTTGGATTCTTCTTGGTTTGAATTTGAGATTGTTTGAGAATCAAATTGCTACTCCTGCTTTTTTCTGAGGTGCTGGGGCATGTAGTATTGTTTTCCATCCTTTGACTTTGAGCCTAAGAATGTCCTTTTGAGTTAAGTGTGTTTCTTGCATACAGCATATTGTTGGATTTTGCTTCCTAATCCACTTTGCCAGTCTATTTCTCTTAATTGGCGAATTGAATTCATTTACATTGATGGTTGTAATTGAAATGTGTTGACTTATGTTTGTCATGATATTTACCTGCTGTTGCTTACTCCTTTGTATCCTGTGTTTAATTGTCTATCCTGTTTAGTGGGATCCTTCCATTCTCATTCGTGGAGTTCTGGTCATTGTGGTCTCTCTCTAGAACCTCTTTCAGTGGCCTGTGTAGCGATGGCTTTGTCATCATGAAATTCTTTAGTTGCTCTTTGTCATGGAAGTATATCACTTCTCCATCAAACTTGAAAGAGAGTTTTGCAAGGTATAATAGTGTGGGCTGGAATTTGTTTTCATATAGTACTTGAAGAACTCTGCTCCATGCTCACTTTGCCTTCATGGTTTGAGTAGAGAAGTTGGGTGTAATTCTGATGGTTTTCCTTTGAATGTGATCTGCTTGTTCTCTCTAGCTGTTTTCAGTATATTATTCTTGTGTTTATTTCTGGGAGTCTTGACTAGGATATGTGTTTTTCCTTGGCTTGAATCTATTTGGTGTTCTGTATGCTTCGGTTACCTGAATGTTGGATTATTTCCTCATATTTGGGAAGTTTTCTGCGATTACTTCTGCCCATATTCTTTTTATATCATTTGTATTGACTCCCTCATTCTCGTTGATACCAATTATTCTCACATTGTTCATTCTGGCGTCATCCTGCAGATGATGGATTATTTTTTCCTGCATTCTCATTGTCTTTAAGAGATCCTTTCTCACCTTTTCACTAGCTGCACCAGTGTCCTCAAGATCTGAAACTGTCTTCACTTTCACTCAAATGGTTTTGTAGACTTGTGATTGAGATTTTATGTTCTACTATATCTCTTTGATTCTCCTTCATGTGTTCTATTTCTTTTCTGTATTTCTCCTTTCAGGAATCTGTCATATTTCTGTTCGCTCTTTTTTTTTATCCATTTCTTCTTTAGAGGTAGCTATTCTGTTTCTGCAGAGTTTCTTCCAAATTGGGTTTCCTATGTGTATTTCTGGAATTGTTTCTGTACTGCAGATGCTATGATTTCAAAGAATTCCTTTTTTATTTCAGAAATTATTTCTGCTTTGAGTTCCTCATTCCCTTTTTGCTTTTGTTTCTTTCCTTCTGACACTGTTAATTCATACATTTCACTTTTCCAAGTGTCCTCTGCATTTGTTCTGTGTGAGCATTGGGTTTCCCCCATATGTTTCTGGATTTGATTAACTACTTCAGATGCTATGTATTATTTCAGGCGTTAATTCTGGTCAGAGTTTCTCTATACCTTTTCTACTGTTGTTCCTTTTCTTCCATCTCTGTTAATTCATTTATTTCAGCTGAGCTAGTCTCCTCTACCCTTATTGGTGGACTTGAGGCCTGAGACTGCATTTTTCTTCTTGTCCTTGGCATTTTGTATAGCACTGACCTCTGACTTTTGGTGTAGAGCTTTGGTGGGGCTATAACCTTAGCACATAATGAGATTCAGGTACCAGTCTATTAAGTTTGAGATTATCTAGTTATTCCTGACCTGGATCTAGCTATTGTGTTCACTTCCTTTTTGCTGCAGTTCCTGTGGTTCCCCTCTGTTGGGTCCCTGTTCAGGGGAGCAGTGGGGTGCACAGAAGCTCTCCCTCCACTCACCAGGCTGGGTGGGGTTGGATCAAGTGCCGGGAGAGTCACGAAAATTTCTCGCTCCTGGGGTGGACTTGGGGGCAGCGGCTGTGGCGAGTTGCCAGGCAGGTCTGTCTGGGGTGTCTTAGGAATGTCTCTGGCTAGGATGTCTTGGGGCCTGCGGTTCTGGGTGGCGCAGAGCATGCAGGGAGAAGCCAAAGGCTCTCCTTCAAACTTACCACACACTCACTGAACTTGGATGCCCAGGGAGTGAGGAAAATTCCCACTTGCTCGATGGGCTTTGTGGCAGGGGCTCTGGGGAGTTGCCGGTGAGTTGGCTCTGCGGTCTCTGGCTGGTCCCTTGCTCGGCAGGCTTAGGGGTGGGGATCTGGGTATTGTGGCACACACAGGATGAAGCCAAAGGCTCTCTCTCAGGCTCACCACACTCACGGAACCGGGATGCTGGGTGAGTTCTGAAATTTCCCACTCTCTCAGAGGGCTTGGGAGTGGCGATCTGGTAAGTTGCTGGAAAGTCAGCTTTGGTGTCTGAGTCCGGTCCCTCTCTCAGTGGGCTTGGGGGACGCCTCCGTTATTTAAATGGCAATGGAATACTCATCTCTGGCAAAATTAAATAAAATGAGATATAAATGAAGGAGCATTTTGTATCTGTATATATAAAACAGTTAAGATAGATATACAACTACTTTGTCTTAATCCAATGAGAAGAAAGATTTGTACTAATAATGTTTGGACAAGATATCATGTCTGCAGCTTGTACTGTGAATAATCACTATGAAGAGAACAATATCCAATGTGTTAACTATTGAAACTGTCCTACTAATGGGTTTTGAAACTTTCTCATGGCTATTTGTTTCTCAATAAAATTAATAAAAACAAAAAGGAAAGGATAGCTAAGGCGGGAGGGCAGTAATAGAATGCGTATTTCAAAGTGTAGTTCATCTCATTAAAGGGCTGCAGAGGTTAGGAGAGCTAGAAAGGAATATCAACAACGATTGCTTTTAAGGTAGAAAGCAGCACTTTGCTACAGAGTGGTTTGGGGTAAGGCCATCAGGCTACATCAGACCTATGGAGCAGAGAAGGCCTGTAACATTATACAATGTTATGCCTATATCTAGAAGAAAAGAGGCCATGTTACCTGCTCCTGTTGGAAGAACCCTGGGTTCTCTTGTGATGACTGAGATCACAGGAGCCTCAGAACTTGAGCCTCTTCAGTCAATCGTCGTCAACAGCCATTTCTATCAGACTGGGGAAGGACAGGTAAAAGACCTTGAGGCTAGAACGATAGGCACTGTTCCCAGAGACCTGGGGACAGTCTGAATCCCAATGTTCCCTTTGTCCAGAGGATGAACATGGCTTGAGTGGGTGCTGGGGCTGTGGCAGTTCTTGGCCCAGTGTCCTTCAGAGTTCACGTGAAACATGACTTGGAAGCTCTGGGGAGACTTTGTCAGGGCCTTGTTTCTTCTCTGATTCCCTTGAAAGTCAGATTCCAGAGACTGGTATTCAGTCTGTTTCTGTTTTATCATCCCCTGCTCCCTATTATTAACCACATCAAAAGCTGCCTGGTGAGAGCTTTTTGAGGCCTGTGACACTTCCCCCTTATCTTTGGAATTACTTTTGCATATCTGAAGAGCACTGGGAAATAAAGTGTAGGTAACATTTTCCCTGCCTCTCAGTCAGCCCTGAGCCCTGCACCTCAGCGTGGCCTCAGTAATCTGCTTAGGAAGGCTGACGGATTTCATCCTGTCTGTAAGTGATTTCTTCGCTTATATCGCCATTTAGCAGTGTAACTGTCTTAGCTACTCTTCTCTCGTTGTTGGGACCAATACCCGAAACCCAAAATGAAGGAAGGATAGGATTACTTAGGTCATAGTTACTGGAGGTTTCAGTACGTATTCAGTGAGGTCCAAGGGAGACTGGCACATGGCAGAGAACAACCGTACATAGCAGTGGCAAAGAGCAAGAGCACAGGAAGAGGTAGCAGCAGCTCAAGCAGCTAATTTCTCTTTCCTCCTTACACTATAATGCAAATTACCTGCCCCAGGGCGGGTGCAGCATCCACGCCCACAGTTATCGATCACAAACTCCAGAAACTGCCCCAAGACCACATGAGGCTTTGGGTGGACACCTGTACACAAACCATAACAGTAATGGAGCTCTTTTCTCAGTACCAACCAGGGGATAAAGAGAAACATGTCACCTAAGCTCAGGGAGTCAGCCTGACCGTCCTTTGGCTTCATTGTCAAGAATGGTTGTCATACCAGCCACACTGGGTTTGGGTCTCAGACTAGGAGAGAGTCAGGGAAAACCGTGACAGAGGCCCAGAGCATGTCTTTATTAGGGGCAGTTGCAGGTGAGTTTACAGGAGACATGTGCCAAGAGAGCCTGAGAGAGTCCGTATGATGTTGGAATTCCTTTGTGGATGGAGCAGTATCCGTGGTTCTGGATTCCAAAGGTTTTTCGGTTTGGCAGCAGGCAGAAGGGAATGGGGAACATGGAGAGCTCAGAGCCTTCTCCTCTGCCACCTCACTGAGGACCAAGGCTGACAGAGAGCGTGGCATAAGTGAGAGTTGGTGTGCAACCTCAGACACAGCACTTGGGCCAAGAAAACAAGCGCACCAACAACAGGGGGAGGGTCAGGAGCCTGGAGCCAGGGCCCTGTGTGCTGAGGGCTGGGGAGTCAGTAGAGGCAGCAGGGATGTAGGGGGCCCAATGGGCGTGGTGGGCTCCAGAGACCTGGGAATGTGAGGTGTCAGCGACACCTCAGGGGTCACAGCTGTGGGAGATGCCAGGAACAGAGCCCCTTGTGCCGCACCTCTGAGCTGCAGCTTTGCAGGCCCGTGTGCCAGAAGGCTGCTTGCCAGAAGGTGGTGTGGAGCAGTACCCCTACAGCACCTGGGTGCACCTGCAGTACTCTCAGGGCTGGGGCAGTAGCTTCCTGGCCCAGTTCCACTGCATCGCCAGGGCCTGCAGCTGGAAGGAGAAGCAGAGTCACCAGAGAATGTGGACCCAGAGGAGCTCTCATCTGGCCTTTGCTTCTTCTCCTGATACTGTGGGAAGGGCCCTTAAAGAAGGAGCCAGACCGGTACCAGATGACTGGGATTCAGGACAAGCAAAGAAAGAAGTCTGGCTTGGAGAAGAACAGGAGCAGGCCCCTGGGGAGGCTGCTGAGGAGGCAAAGAAATGCAGGCCCTCAACACACACCAGGAAAGCCTCAACCATGACCTCTCCTGAGGGCATTCCATGGACAGGCAGAACGCCCAGGAAAGGGGGTCAGCACCCCAGCCTGTGGTGTCCTTTTCCCCTTTTGGTTCTGCTCACCAGTCCCACACACTGGCTACTCCATCCTCTCTCCTGTCCACTTCAGTGGGGCTTGCACCTCTAGATATCTTGGGGAATCTCCAAAAAGACTCTCCATCTGGAGCCTCATACATAGGACATGGCAGAAACGAGGTGCTCAGAAACTTCCAGTCTGATTACAGTGCTGCTGTGTGGTGTGTTTAGGGGGCATTCCATACCCCATACACATCCCGCGGCACCTGGGCCTCTCTGAGCTCCTCACTCCCATTCCCAGGCAGAAGCTGAACATTGTCCATGTGCAGATGGAAGACAATGCCCAGTGACCAGAGCAAGGATCTGCAGAAGTTCCTCCTTGCGACCGTCGGTACCAGACTCAGAAACGCTGGAGTCTGTGCTCTGTGCTATCAGGCGCTTCCTGGCTCGGGACAATTCCCACTGCTGCACGGAACTTTGTTCTTAATTCCCTCTAGACATGATGAGATTCAATAGGATGCTCCTTGTGGTGATTTTTCAGACACATTAGGTGTCAGTGTGTGAATGTGGCGACAGAAAGAATGCAAAAGATGACTTGGAGTAAAGACTTAGTGCAGTCATGGAGAAGGCCAGAGTGACTGTCTCAGTGAGAGCTTGCAGTGTTAGAGAGATGCCTAGCTTGCACAGTGAAGATGCAGACTGCCAGGTTTTATTTAAAATATTAGTGGAAGAGAACACACAGAAGAAAAGAAGTTTGGGCAAGCAGCTGTTTCATGGCAAACAGTTTTGTTGGGGAAAGAGCAGGGATATGGCCAAATACAACACATGCCCCTGAATCTAAAGTTCTCATTCTTTAACCATCAGATGCTCACAGACCTGCATCTTTTAGCCCCACAGTTTAAATTTTCGGTCGTTGGCCAAGTCTCCCACCACTCTTCTTGTTCCATGTGCCTACAGCGTGTCACATTAGCAGGTAAAAGCCTGTGAGTCAGGGCCTTCAAGCAATCCCTTGCACCTCCCTAGAACAAAGTGTTCTATACCATCCAGCCCTTCAGAGTGTTCCAGGGAAGCACCAGTGGTGGTGGGCACACAATGTCTTCCTCACTTTATTCACAGGCAAGTGAGAGGAGACCTGCTTTAGGGATAGATGCTACAGACTTGCTTGAGTGTTGTTGGGCATAAAGGCTCACCCAAAGCTAAGGCATAATATAAATGATAACTACAGAAGAGATATATTCCCAAAGAATCAATATTAGCATTATTTTTAATCATCAGAGTGAGGGAGAACGGGTATGAGTTATAGATATAGAAGACACCTCAGAAAATCATTGATGTCTTGGGGAGACCACCACAACAGTCAGAGGGGGTAAAAGTAAATTCATTACATAGTCCTCACTCCTGCCTTGTTACAAATGGTATCAGCTAGTACTGGACTGCCTTCTCCAGTAGGGAAGTGGGTGATACCGCACTCCACACAACTGTCTCCTGAGATCGCTGAGGATTTGCAAGTTGAATCTCTGGAAGTGTCCTCTGGAGTACTGCTACATCCTCCTTCAGGTTTGGGGAGAATCATAGAAACCAGGAGAGAAGAGCCCAAGAAGGCCCTATAGCACTCTTTCCAGGTTAAGATTCTCAGCAGAAGTTTGCATCAGAGCTACAGGAGTTGAGTATTAATGCTGAGGACACAGACATCCCCCCTTTCTTCCTTTCTCCCCTGAGTTGGATGCTCCACTGCCCATTCCTGTGAGATTCCTTCTTCCTGCTCTTCACTCTAGGCATTAGGTCTCAGTATCAAGGGAATCTAGAAGTCTTAGAGGATGAAGATGCTGAGACACACAGCAGATCCCAAGGCCTAGAGTTTGCTGAGGTCTGCAGAGGTGAGAAGAGAACTCGCTCTGATCCTCTAAACCTCTTGTGCCTGGGACCCTGAAGAAGTGTCTTATGGTTCAGAACCCGGTAGTTGTGAGGGTCCTAAGCATTCCGGTTTCTCTTCTGGCAATTCTGAGGAACATGACAGTAGGCAAGAAAACGAGCAGATGTCATGCACCAAATATGTTGTAGAGATCTGTGAGAATGTGCCCTGCCATACCCTAAATGAGAAGGTGGCTGTCTGTGTGAGTTTCATGTTGCTCAAGTACCAAACGACTGAGCCCATGAGGCAAGTAGATGTGTTAGAGATTATCATGCAAGCAGATGAGGCCCACTTGCCCTAGATCCTACTGCAGGCCTGTGTGAGCATGCAGATGGTCTTTGGCTCACAGGTGAAGGAAGTGGACCCCGTCAGCCACCGATGTGGTGTCTTCCTGAAGCTTGGCCTCAGCTACAATGGGATGCATGGTGAAGAGGAGAGCATGCCCAAGACCGGCTTCTTCATCCTTGTCCTGGGTGTGACCTTCCTAAAGGCTAGCCCTGCAACTGAGCAGGAGGTCTGGAGAGCCCTGAACCTGAGAGCGATGTGTTCTGGGAAGGACCACTTTCTCTTTGGGGAACCCAGGGAAATCATCACTAAGGATCTGTGAAGGCAAAGTATGAGCAGTACAGGCCAACAGTGCTCCTCCGCTGTGTGAATTTCCCTGGGGCCTGAGACACTCTGCTAAAACCAGCAAGATGAAAGTCCTGGAGTTCATAGCCAAGGTGGTGGGTGCTGACCCTTGCCATTTCCTTTTTCATTATGCGGAGGCTGCGCTGGAGGATATAGACAGAGCACGATCCAGTACGTGCCCAAGGGCTGCCTCCAGTTCCAGACCTACTGGAAGTAGCCATGCCACGGCCAGTAGTTCCGCCCATCCCTAACCCAGTGGCCTTTAATAAAGCACTGCTGCATCCTTAGGTAGAAAACAGGGATCGGGATTCAATCTCAGCATGCCCTGCCAGCCCCGCCCCTAGGCACTCTGAGAAGGTGAATGACACTGGGTATGGTGGTGCAAGCCTTTACTTGCAGCTTGGAAGGCTGGAAACAGGAGGATCACTGAGTCTGATCTATGTAGTGAGACACTATGCCAAATACATAATTAATAAATAAATATGGAAAGAAAGAAAGATACACTGTTGTACATTACGATACATCAGATCTAATGAGTTTGCAAAAGAGCACCGTAAAACTGGGGGGGAAATCTTATAGAAATCATGTGTCACATAATTGCTGGATGAATGTTCTCTCAGATTTATGGTTTTTCCCTTCCTGTGGCTTCCGGACCACCATTCTCTCTCCCCTCGCCATCTGGTAAAAACTATGTGGTCCTTGTTGCTGATTTCCACCCGGGAAATACTGCCTGATAGTAGCAGCTAAGAGCAATAAAATATGAAGTCTGTCTTTTAAAAATATTAACACTTGTGAATTGAAAACATCAAGCACACACTAGCTGCAAATTTGAACCTGATTTGCATGTGACAAAGATACACTGAAAACATACAAAAGGTGTTTATCTTGAGCAGAATGTGAATATTATTTTATACCTAAGATATACAGTTTCCAAAATATAAAATACCAAAATTTTCCACATCACATAAATTCAGGGAGGTTTACCTTTGTGTGAAAAAATACACCTACCCACACAAAAAGAATTGAAGATGACCTTCAAACAATCATAGCATAAAATATGCACTGATGGGGCCAACAGGCTACATTATAAATGATCAGTTTGAGGAACCAGGAAAAACCCAATTTTATTTATTTATTTATTTATTTATTTATTTATTTATTTATTTATTTGTCTTTTTGAGACAGGGTCTCACTATGCAGTTCAGGCTGGCCTCGAGCTCACTTTGTAGCTAAGGCTGGTCTTGAACTCACAACAATCCTCCTGCCTCAGCCTCCCAAGTGCTGGGATTGCAGGCATATGCCACCATGCCCAGCTTTTTAAAAAAACCCAAGTTTAAAACTACAAAGCACTATTTACCAGCAGTGCGTACCACAGTAATACTGTTCCTGTCATCCAATTTGAAATGTGTGACCCGGGGCAGGGGAGATAGCTCAGTAGAATATGCACTTGCCTGGCAAGCATAAAGTCCTCAGTTCAATCCCCGGTACCGCAAAAAAAAAAAAAAGAAAAGAAAGAAAGAAAAGAAAAGAAATGTGTGACCCACACCAAACAGGGCACTTGATAAAGCAATGAAGCATGCTGTGAGCCTTCACAGGAATCAAGGATAGTCCAAGGCTATCAAGGATAGTCCAAGGCTATCAAGGATAGTCCAAGGCTTTAGAAAGCCTGCTTAAATCAGAAACATCTTCTTTATATGATGATATAGAAGAAAATTATAATTGATAAGCACAGTTAAAGCGGACAATTTTTATTATTAGCTCAGAAATATAAAAAATTTTGGACTATGTGTCTAAAGATCTAAGTTATCTCCAAATAATTTCTTGAGATAAGAGGCAAAGTTCCCCTGTTTTGGAAAATATACTCTTCACAGAGTGAAACTGAGAAAAATTCCATCGTGTGAAATTTTTTCTCTAAGTAATCTTCAATATCCCCCAAAATGTAAATCTTTGGAAGTGAAAATTTCCATCTCAGAGTTGAAAGAGGTTATTATGGCCGGGAGATGGCTTAGTAGAATAAACGCTTCTCTGGCAACAAAAGGGTGTGAGTTTAATCCCCAGTTCCACCACAAAAAGAAAAAAGAATGAAAGAGGTTAGTATGAAACATACTCAAATCTTATTGTTTGGCACCAAACTTTCAAAAATTAAACAATTATTTAAACTAAATATTCTTAAATCACATTTCAAAATTTGCTTATGCATTTTGTTTTTGGCATGAAACTGCTCAATGTGTTCAGTTTAGACTGAATTCTGCCATACACCAATCAGCTTTGCTAAGCTGGCTCATTCCTGGCTGCTCTGTGACATCTACCTTTGCAGCATTAATCTCAGGACTCTTTCAGTTGCCCACAATCTCATCAGCACTTGCTAGGTCAGCATTACTCTCTGTGGTCTAAGTGCCAGGTGTCCAGCGGGCTGTTAGAGCAGCCCTTCTAGTAAGCGCAAGCTGAGACCTTGGTGTCCGTGTTAGCTGCATGGGCAAGAGCAAGCCCTCGTCCTTCCCCCAGGGATCCCAGGAAATAGAGAAAAGAAATCAAAAGCCTGATGCTAATCCTTTCAGTCCCACTCACATTGAGAATTAACAACAGCTTGTGAATCCATGAGTACTGAATTTGGGTCTCACCAACAAGGATGGTCTAAGTGAGTCTCTGTCTTTTCCAATGGGTGTTTGGTGCTTTTCAGTACACGTGGTTGAGGCTTCCAGCTTACCCAAGTTTTCCCAGTCAGGTGGTTGTGCTGTGAAGTCTCTCTGCCAGCAAAAGGTTTATGTCTCTAAAAATAGTGTTTCTTAAAATGCTTTAATTTCTCTCTATTTTTTTCCGTACCCAAATAATTCAATTAAGATACCTATTTGTTTAAAGCAAACCAGAACAGCAAAAAGAGCTCCATTTTTCTTAGCTCATTATCTCATTTAGGTAGTTATTGACTCCATAAACGACTTCAGTTCACAATATGTGCCGGGCTCTGAGCTTATGATCTCCATGCTTCATGGGGGTGCAGCCTGGAACAAAAGGTGAGTGAGAGGCCTATTTTGAAGGTAGACCTTCAAAAAACTTGTTATTCCGCCATAGTACTGGAAGACACTTACACCCTCGTGAGTCATGACTACCCGATGCTCTGGGACCTGGAATTTGTGTCTCTATCATTTCCTTGCCTGACTTGTATTATGAGAGCATCAACCAGCATAAATGCGACCTCACAGCACTCCACCTCCATAAATCACATTTCATTCACGTTCTTCTTGTCGTA
>PVKA01042092.1:0-17641 GCA_004027165.1 Ctenomys sociabilis
TGGCATGGCATGCGGTACCAGGGATGGAACCCAGATCTTTGTGCTCACCAAACTATGCTTAGACCACCGAGGTAGCTCCCTCACCACAAGGAGAGGACACAATTTTCAAGACAATAAATTTCCCCCCTTGAATTTCTTCATTTCAAGAACTATAGTAAGACCTGAATATAAATACTAGTCTATTCTTTTAATTAAATATTACTCTAGGGCCAGGGAGATAGCTCAGTAACATAAGCATCTGCCTGGCAAGTGCAACGTCCCAAATTCAATCCCTGGTACCACCAAAAAAAAAAATTGTTTTAAAAAACAATACTCGGTGAGTTTATAGTTTAGTTCTGGGCTGTCTTTCCAGATCTGAAACTTTTAACTCAACATCCAAAGTGATGAAGACAGAGGCCAGTGATGTAGCTTAGGAAAGCACACAGGGATGGTGGTTCAAGGCCTGGCACCACATGCTATGCCATCCCTGCTTCCAACGTGGGCTGAGCTGGCTACAAAAAAAGTAATGAAGACAGTTGGAGAAGTTACATAATTTATAGTCCTTCATTTCCTACATATCTATCTTTCAATGCTGTACTGGTCTGAGTTTGAGCACCGCAAGCTAACAACTCCCCATTTTGCACTATAGACATGATTTCCTTGTAAGGACCTCAGATTCTTCATTGCTGATTTCTTATTGACACAAATGCTAACAAACATCCCCTTTATAACTCCCATACATTTCCAGTTGTCTTCTGGTGAGACTGTCTCCATTATCTTTTGTGTTTATTTAAATACTGTGTGAGTCCAATGGAGAAAAATTCAGGTTACTTAAACAGAAACTCCCCACAGCAGGGGCAGAGGTGATTTTGTCATGTCCTATATCACCACATCCTGCATCTTCCACACAAAACATCAAATCTAAGAAAAAATATGGGAAGTTACTTTAGGAATTCAAGAAGAGTCCTACTATTAAGACACAGGTAGTGACAAAGTTATTTATTTGTTTTATTTTGGTTGAAGGTTATTGCACTACATCTGTATGTACAAAATTTGTGGTTTCTAGAATTTTCTGTTTCATCCACAGTGAACAGTAGAAAATTTAAATTTACTAATCGGTGTTCTTCTCATAGCATAATCTTTTTTTTTTTTTTTTTTCAGAACTGAAAGGGGATTGAACTCAGGTCCTTGTGCTTCCCAGGGAAGTGCTTGTTCTACTGAGCCACATCCGCGGCCCCAGCATAATCATCTGTTCAACAAACCTGATTTTTTTGAAATATAGGATTTGGATGTGAGGACACAGAGTACACCCTATTATGGTGGGGGCTGGGTAAAGGTGGGGTGGAGACATGTGCTATAGTTCTCTCATTCCTCTGCCTGACTCTGCTGGTTGGCTTCTGCAACTGGAAATGGTGGCTCACAACATTTTGGCCTTATGTCTGCAGAAAGCACTTACCTCGCTTTGCACTGTGACACCAGTCCCATCTCCATTCAGATGTTCGACTCAGCAGTAAAAGGCCCAAGGACAGGATGCCTGGGGAGCATTGAGAGGAGGACACAAGGGACCACCTTGAGCTCCTAGCTTAGTTTCCTGTTACTTGTGTGATAAATGACAACAGAATTAGTAACTAGAAGCAATAAAAATTTACTACACTTGGTCTCTGGAGCCCAGTTATCCAGAGTAAATTTGAGTGGGTTAAAATCAAAGGATATTTTGTTCTGGTGTCTCTGTGAGCTCATTTATTTCAGCGTCTACGCAACCATTCACATTCCTTTTCTGTTGAACCCACTTCAAAATCATCATGGGCAGTGAACTGTTCTCACACCACATTGCTCTGACACAGACTCTTTTGCCTCCCTCTTCTGTGTTTAAGGACCCTCAAACTCCACTGGGAACCATGAGATCATCTGGAATATATGTTATTTTTAAATTAGTTGGGTAGCAACCTTAATTCCATGAGATGTCTTAATTCCTCACTGCTGTCTAATGTAACATGGTCATAAATGCTAGGAAGTTTAACATAAACATCTTTGAAAATCCATCACTCTGCTTGCAATGGTTTCCAAAACATTTGTGAAATTACAGTTTCACCTAAATAAAAATTTACAAAGATATTTTCTTGGAGGAAGCTTTACTGTTTAGGTCTATGTTTACCAATATGTTTGATAATGACATCCTAAAACAATAATCATGGCCACATGACTTTATAGCTCATAATACATAGTGTTGTCTCCTGTAAAGTTAGAGATTATAATGCACTTACTATGAGTCTGTTTTATGTCTTTTCTGGGAATAGACTTTGGAATAACTTACACAGTCCACTGGGAAATTTGCCTGCTGGTGTGTGGTTTGTGCCTCCCAACATGACCCTGCCCTTTGGACCGGGCAACCAGGAGAAGGAGGTCCTGAGTCACGGGATTTCTTCATGATCACAGGAGCAATGACTCTAACAAAGTCTGGAAATGAATTACATTCTCACTTTTGAAAAAATAGAAGAGGAATATGTAAGTGTAACAACACTGTTGTGTTGGATCATGGGTCACAGCCATGCACAATACTCCTCCAGCTTTTTAACAACATTTTGGCCATCGACATTATCAGGGTCCATATAAATCTCATTCTTCTCTGCCCCCATCTCACTTGCAGTCCTGCTTTCTCTTACTGATCTCTTCATTTCTTGTCTTGCCCTTGTTGTGTGGATGGATGTGTGTTGAGCTGTGTGCTTTTCAGCCCAGTGGGAATAGAACACACCAGGAGAGTAGAAAGGCGAAGTATCTCATTCCTTTTAGATTCACTACCTCAATTTTATTAGCCTTTATACATGTTTCTTATATCCATTCTGTGTGGTAGAATATAATGTCATAGGATTATTTAGGGGACAGTCCTTAAGAAAAAAATAGGAAAAGTAAAAACTCTTGAAACATACTTAATACATATTATAATTTGAACCTTACCCCTACCTACTTCAATTCTGTGTACTTTTTTTCTACAAAAATTTCAAAATAGGGAAAGGAAAAATTGTTACTGGGAAGGAAAAAAAAAAGAGATGAAAAACATATTAACAATATTCCAAGGTCATGAACTCCCACCAAGACAAGGATCCTTTTGAATGAGGCAATGGAAGATAGCGAGAGTTACTGGATATTGGAAGGCTGTGACTCAAGGTATAGATTTAACCTGGACTCTCTACAGCGCTCCACACGTCATGTCTCTTCATGCTTTATTCCTTACAAGACTCTTGATGATGATTAACCAAAGCCACCTTTTTTTTTTTTTTTTTTTTTTTTTTTTTTTGTGTGTGTGTGTGTGTGTGTTTTTGAGACAGGGTCTCGCTATGCAGTTCAGGCTGGCTTTAAGCTCACTTTGTAGCTCAGGCTGGTCTCGAACTCGACATTTCATTCAGCGATTTACAAATAGAAAATCATTTGGAGCACACTCTTGCATGTGATCCTCTCAAATATTCAACAGAACACAGCCCGAGGCTATTTAAATGGGCGTGAAAGTTTAGCTTCAGAAACAGAATGTGTGTCCTGACCTTCCATCTAGGGAACGGTTTGGCCTCTCATTTTCCCATTTCTTACTATACTGATAGTTTCAACAGCCTTTTCACCTTACCCGAGAAATCAGATTCTGCTACTTTTTCAGTTCAGTTTTATTAGTACACATTTGCAGGACACAATGAATACATTTACTCTGGGGAGCTGGTGTAGACACATCTTGAATGTGTTTCTTCTTTCCCGCCTCTTCCCTCCACTGCTCTCCTCCCATCTCTCACATCATTTTTACTCCCACCATCCCGCGTGCCTGGTTCACTGACTCTTCTGTTTATGGCACAGTGCCAACCTCAGTTTACTTTTCTGGTTACTTCTCTTCTGTATGTAAATATTTTCTTCCTCATGAGAATGGCGCCATGTTTATTTTTATAGTTCTTTTCTCTGTGGCATTTTGAGTTCTAGCACAATGTTCCTTCACAAGGTATGTATTCAAGTAATTGGTCAATAAATGCATTCATGAACGAATGTCATGGGTTGATGTAGCCCAGGATCAAAATATTTTATATACCAAACATTCAATTTTCCTGAGGAGCATCCTTAAAGATCTTTTAAGTATTAAACCATTCTAGAAACAATCCAACAATGATGTATTCTCTTTGAAAAAGATAGAAAACATCAGAATTTCTCCATATTGCTCCACCCATGTCATGCAAATCACATTACGTTGGACTTAAAACTTGTGCTTCCTAACCAGTTGATGTTCTTTCTTTCTTTCTTTCTTTCTTTCTTTCTTTCTTTCTTTCTTTCTTTCTTTCTTTCTTTTTTTTTTTTTTGTTTGCTTGTGAAACCAGGGATTGAACTCAGGCCCTTGCTCTTGCCAGGCAAGTGCTTATTCTACTGGACCATTTACCCAGCCCCAGTTGGTGTTTCAAATGTAGTCATGCTACAAATTTCTCACATCTATCAGTTTTCTGTTACTGATTTAATGTATACTATTGACACTAAAATTCCATGCAAGTGGGAATGATATAATCCTTGAGGGTAGATAATAGTAAATAAACCACACTAAAATCCTAAAATTAAGAAAAGCACAGAAAAGTAAACACGTGCATTATTGACATAATGAAGTATATGTTACTAAAATTAGATATGCATTATGTGAAATATTTTAAGGAAAGATTTCATTTTGGTATATTTAAATTAGCAAAAATATAATAACAAGGTTGAAAATTTATCTTTGAAATGATATAATATTTGTGTACTGGCATAGGCATATATAACTAAAGTGAAACCATTAATGATTTTCTGAAACTAAAGATTTATTTTTATGTTTTCATTTGATAATTCACAACTTGATAACAAACTCTTTAAGCTATCTACCAACAAATAATTCTTAAACATGCATACAGGATTCCCTTTATGTAACATATTGAATAATTATGATTAAATTATCTCATGTTATTTTTGTATTGTACTCCACCCATTATTGAAGTAAAAGTTCGTTTCTTAAATTTACGTGGACATTTTAGGTAAATCTTAAAAAGCTTAAAGTAGTTTGTATACTTTGACAGTTACAGTACTTTTATGAAATGAAATCACACATTCATTTAAAGTTTAAATCTTTAAACTGTATATTCAGCAAATGGCATCACCTTTGTTATGCCATGATAAATACTATGAATTTCTACTTTATACCAGTATTTATTTTGGAGAAAATCATCCAGCGACACAGAAATCATTACCTCAGCTCAGAAAATTTCTATTTCTGAATAGAGGAAAAGCCTAGTGACTACAAGAGACCATTCAGACAGTATATCTATAGTAAACATAAGCAAGATTCAAACTAAATCTGGCTCCATTTGTATAAAGAAATCTTTGAGGTGACTGCTTCTCAACTTCATTAGCTCTAAACTTGCTTTGCACCTAGAAGGTATCTGCCTGTCTTGCCTAACTCAACAAAATTCATAGGATCCAGCCACTGTTGATATGGTTCTCTGTGTTGATAGCTAAAATAAGGTGGTGTCTGACAATTGTTTCAGTTTTCTAAGTCTAGAGGGAATTTCATTTGGTTTTCTAGTTCAGTCCATCTGTTTAAACAGATGAATTTTTTTTCCTGTTCTCCTTCTCTTCTGTATTTTTCTCTTTTCTTTCCCTTCCCCCTCCCCACTCTCCTTGCTTTTCACCTTCCCCCTTCCCTTCCCCTCGTTTCCCTTCCCTTCCCTTCCTTTCCCTCCTTCCCTTACTTCCTTCCCTCTGATTCGTTTTCTCTAGTTTCTGTAATCCCCCCTATGAATATTCATAACTAAATGGAAATTATCTAGTTGAAAGAATAGTTGTCTCATTTCCAAAAGTATTAGTACCATTGTACTCCCACACCCATGGAGATTTATAGGAACTGTGCAGACAAAACAATTCTAATTTCTTGTCTTAGTCACTTTTTCATTGCTGGGCAAAAATATCCAATAGCCACAACACAAAGGAGGGAAGGTTAATTTTCAAGTACAGTCAGGAGTCTGAGTACTCCCATGGCCACCTGGCCCTATGACAAGGATGGCCTGGTGGAAGCTGCACAGGAAACAATGCCTCTCTCATTATCTTGCCAGGAAACAGAGAAGGGAAAGCTGGGAAGAAAGATAAACACTTCTGGGCTCCATCCCCAGTAAGCAGCCTGTGCTGGCCCATCTCCTGTCTGAAGTCAGTTATTTTATCTCCATAATTCAGTCATGTTTCAAAGACCCACCAATGAGAGCAAGAATCTTTTGGGACACTCTAAGTTGTAATAGTCCACTATTTGGCCCCAAAATATTCATGTGCATCTCTTTATGTTAAAGTGCACTCTGTCCATCCCTATGAGTTACTTAAGTTCTAACAGTTCTAGCAATATTAAAAAGTTCAAGACAAAAATCTTCTCTGATCCATCTGTCTCTTGGCTGTGAACCCCTTAAAATCAAAAAACAAAAGTTAAAGACTGCTAACATACAAGGGCACATAGTCAGCATATACATGCCAAGAGGGAAGAGGTAACTAAAAATAAATGGAAACACAAGACTGAAACTCAGTAGGTATATATCTCTGTTTATAGTTCCAGGCGAGTTATGATAAGGAAATGTGAACTCCCAAATTCCCAGGAAGCCCTTCCCTTTTGGCATGGTCAGTTGTACCCATGACTTTTCCCTTGGATGACTCTCATCGGGGAGTGAAACTCTCCTCAGAACTTCCTTTATTTCTGGCATCTCCAACTTCCTGGCATCTTCACTGTACTCTTGATTTCACACTGAGAGCTTTGGGCACAGCCTTCTGCAGGGCACCCAGCTTACCTTGCCAGGTCTTCTGAAGTCTTTGCAGGTACCTCCTTGATCCCACAGCTTTTGCATTGTGTGCACCTAGAAAACCAGCACCACTTGGATGAGGCCAAGGTCTGCCACCAGAAGAGGAGCTGTGACACTGCCTTGGGTCATTGCTGGAGAGACTCCTAGTACATGCGTGGCTAAGAAGTGTGAGAATAAATCCCATGGGATCAATTCATGAGCCACGCACCCTGAAACTCAAGGAAAGCCTTTTCATGTTCAGCATCTCTTAGCCTAGAGACAGTGAGGTCTTGCTGGTCCGTGAGATGCCTGAAGTCATCTCTGTTGTCCTGATATGTAATACTTGGCTTTCTTTGATCCTAAACTTTTCAGTAACCATTCACTTTTCTGCCAAAATTTTACCAGCCATTTCTTTATATGAAAACTTTCAGCGTATTTTTGCTATTGTTTCTCCTTGTAAGTCTCTAAAAGCAACAAATGGTACACGGGCCACAGCCTGAATACTAAGCTGCTTTGAAATTTCCTGAGCCAAAGCAATTAGTGAACTGCCCCAAGATTCAGTTTCCTACACAGTCTCAGGACATCAGAAAAGAATAGGCAAATTTTCTGCTAGGTATGGACTTGAGTCCAACTGCCAATGGCATTCTTCCCAATTGAATCTTTGTATAGATAAATTTTTATCTCCTGAAATGAGAGAGCTGGGTCATAGAATAGGTGTGTTTAACTTCCCAAGAAATTTTAAAGGAAACATTTACAGTGGCTGAAATATTGATCCTTGTCACCAGTAGTATGAGTTTGAGTTGTTCTGCATCATTCTAAAGTCTTAAAAATAGAAATATTTTAAGTTTTTACTATTTTCATAGGTATACAGCAATATAATGTGGCTTTAAATAGCATTTTCATGATGACTGCTGCTTTTGTGCTTTTAGAGGTTGTGTGTTTGTGTGTGTTTAGTAGCTATTCAATAATTTTCCCATTTTTGAAGGTTATTTACTTGTATTATATAATTGCTTTTGTATTTTAGGGGAAGATCTATAGGGTGTTCAGGCTCTCACTACTAGATGAGACTCTTAGTGATCTGCCTACTTACAGCCTCCCAAGATTTGGGATTACATGTACACAACACCATGCCCAGTCTCAGAGCAGGGCTGGCATGGCAGGCCTGGGGATCGAACCCCTGGCCATTGCATCTGCTTGCAGGTGCTTTAATCCACTGAGCTATTTGTCCAACCCCAGAAATGCTTTTTCGGATGGTAAAATATTTGATGTCTTTGTTTTGCTAAAATAATTTATTGAGAGTTAGATAAGACCTAGTAAAGTAAATTTCACAAAATTAAGTAAAATGATAGGAGATACAAGTCATGATGGATTTACAGTCTAGTTTTATAACACTCTTGCAAAACTGCCCATTTGACCCTGCCAAGTGGCATATAACTCGGTGAAGATTGGAGAAAAGACTTCTAACCAATGGTGAACTTATATTCTACAGTGGGTAGAGTTCAATCTTTTTGGTACCAAGGACTGGTTTTGTAGAAGACATGTTTTTCCATGGATGTGGGTGATGAAGATGGTTTCTGAATGATTCAGTCACATTACATACACTTATTGACATTTTATTTATAGCATTATTACATTTTAATGCAATAAAAATTTATAGAACTCACATAATGCAGAGTTTAAAGCCTGGAGCTTGTTTTCCAGTAATTAGATTTAATGTTAAAAAAGAATATTTCATCAGCTTTTCATTTTTTTCATGATATGTGTACCTTACTTAACATACTTACATTAAGTTCAGAAAGACATTCCTCCATACTTTCTTCTACAATTTTTTTGAGGTTTTTGAAGGTAATTTTATTCATGATCCTTTGAGTTAAATCTTATGTAGAGTAACCTTGACTGATGGGTGTGAGTAGCCCCTGCACAACACCCAATAGCCAATACACCATTGTGCAAGAGTGATTTATTGAAGAGAATTTCTTTCCTGCTTACAATGATTCGTTACTTTTGCTTAAAAATCATATGGTTGTATTTGTTCAAGCTCACTTCTACACTATCATTGGTTCAGCTGATCTTGACATATGTCTTCCTGCCAATACCACTATGCATTCAAGAAAAATTTTATAAAGTTCTCAATTTTTCTTCTCATAAAAAAGGCTGTTTGGTAAGGTTGTGTACATTTCCATTATGAAAAGCAGTTTATCGAGTTTCTAATACAGATTTCTTAGCAGTATAATTTGAAAGCTCAGTGGACTAAGGCCCTGCTTAGAAAACCTTAGGGAACAGGTTTGATCTCCAGCGTCACCTGCCTCACTGGCCCCCTCCCCAGACAGTCTGAGCTAACTATGAAGATAGGTCGTGCTGTCAGATGCCCATAATCCCAGTGCTGGGGTGGCTGAAACAGGAGGATCACTCTGAGGCCAAGCTATACAGTGAGACCCTATACTAAATACATAAAAATTCCTTATAATTTAACTCATGATTAATGTATGATTCATTTATATCAACAATGTTAAGGCTTCAAGTTGAGATTACATATATAGATAGAAAGACCTATTTTAAGATTTTATTTTCTATTGGGGCTATTTTTATATATATTTTGTGTGTATGACATATATACCTACTTAAATTATTTTCTTGTCTTTTCTTAAGACAGGATTTTGCTATGGAGTACAAGCTGTACTCCACTGTAGCCCAGGCTGACCTCTAACTCACAGTGATCCTCTTGCTTCAGCTTCCAGACTGCTGGGATCACAAGTGCGTGCCACCACTATGGTCTCTACTTAAATTTATTTATCAGTTTTTGGTAAATTTTAAAATTCCAAAGTAAGGAAACTTTTTTTTTAAATATTCTTTCTAGTTCCTTGTTAATGGCAAATAATGTGACTTAGTAAAACTCATTTATTAGTTATAACACGTATTTTTATTAAATTCAAGACTTCAAAAAAGACTTTTAATCCATATATTCTTACCATTTTTAAACAAAGTCAGTTTTGTATTTTTCTTTTCCCTTTTCATATTTTCATTTACTTTCCCTTTCTGATGTATTGTCTAGGACTTTCCAGCCAATCTTGAACATAAGTAGCAAGAGCAAACATTTTTACTGTTACTTGATTGTATGAGAAAATACTTCTTCCTTTCTGATTACTCACAACTGATGATTGTCCCAAAGCATGTGGTAAGTACCTTCTTCACAATTTCTCACTGTAAGCATAAACTGCTGACATGATGTGCCTGACATGCCACCATTGTAGATGCCAACACAATGTCTGGCTCGGATTGTTTTGTGCATAGTAGATTCCTCTCATTGGCTACTCTGCATTGCCTCTGTGGGAGCTGGATCTACAGATCAGGCTTTCGCACAGGCCTTGTGCATCATGTTTGGACCATGATGCACATCTTCCCTGGATGCTGAGCCCTGCACTGGCCACACTGCCCAATGCCATCCTCTGGGCTGAGCTAAAGGTGCTTGTTTATGACCATTTGGGAAGCAAGGCTATGGCATTCTGTGCGTGGTAAGATACATCATGGGAAAATCAAAGAGGAAAAGAGTAGAGAGGTAGAAAGGATGTTATTAAGACTGTGAAAAACAAATCGAGGTTTTTTTGTTCTGAAAATCTGTCATCTTCGGAAAAGACTGATGTGTAGTCTTGGGGTACATTCACGTATTGATTAAAACCATTTAAAATAATTTATCATTGTGTTTTTCTCATAATCTAACTTAATTTCACTATTACTTGTAAAACTATAAACTCAATGAGATTACATCACAGAATATGCTTGTAAACTAAAAGCTACCACTTAAAAAGCAAGGTAATATTGCTACTACTGTTGTGATTATTCTTACTGAATGAACCCCAAAATGGATATAAATCTATAAGTTGAAGAATATAAAAAACAAGGAAAGCATCAGTTCTAACTTTACTATCACAAATAACAGGGTTACACTCATTTTTATTACTGAATAGTGATCCATTCATTGTATCTAAATAGATGACATTGAAGATCATTTTTAGGGAAATACATAAGAATATGAAGACAATGTAGTGTAATGTCATGTGTACATGGAATGAAAAAATCTACTGTCATATAAATTATGCATAGAATAGTTTTTATTAGAGGCTGGGAAGAGCAGGGGTGTGACAGAGAAAAGATTAATGGGCACATTGAAAGAGTTACAGTTAGATCAGATGAAAAAGTTTTTGGATGATATTGCATAGTACATGAATCATGATAACAGTGATGTGGGGTTGTACCGCCACCCCCCCGGGGTGAGCTGAGACAACTACTGAGACAGAGCATGGTGGCTCGCAACTGTAAGCCCAGCGCTTGGAAGGCTGAACACAGGAAGATCGCTATGAGTGCCATCTGTGTACTGAGGCCCTGTAGACCAGTGCACTTTTCCTCTTGCTTAATTTTAAAACTTATATATAGTACACAATTGTTATCTTTTTATATACCAAAAATCTAGGAGAAGGAATTTTGAATGTTTTTTTAAAAACTTAAAGAAATATGGTAAATACCTGAGAAAATATAAATGCTTGACCTGATTTAAATATTACAAAAAGTATCTATGTGTTGAAACATCCACGTGGTGCTCCACTAATAAATACACATTTTAACTTTTTATGTTTTTCTTAAAAATAAGTTTTAAAATTAAGCAAGAGGAAAAGTGCACTAGTAGCCCTCAAAGGGTTTTCTACATGATCATCTTATTTCCATGTTTGTCAAGGAGGGCTTGAGCCACTCTTACAGAGAAAGAATTTAGAAGTGGACACCAGTACCCAAAAGCAATACCACTTCTTTGAATTGGATAGCAGCATTTCAGCTTGAGCTACATCCAGTGCTTCTCACTCACTACTCCAGTTTTCTCCTATAACTCTATCAGGGCTCATCTTTAGGAAATACAACTCTAATATGTTTACAAGGACGGTCCATGAAGCTAGGGAGCAAAAGCTTCTGAAACCCCACCTATCAATTCAGATGCTGTGGGCGGAAGATGAATCTTAGTCAAAAATAACAGGATCCAGAAACATCTGGTCCCATAAGCTTTGCTTACCATTACTGAGCCTCAGTAAAAGCTTTATCCTGTCATTTGTAGGTGGCCTGGCATTTGTTACAGTGTTCCAGATGTTTTCTCTGAAGTGGGGATGGTCACAGGAAATTTGTTTAACATTATAATTTTTAATACTGAATAGATATGTAATACCTTAGACTTTCATTCCTCTCATAGCTATCTCAGATATTGTTTTATTTTATGTAAGCTTATTGAAATAATATGTCTTTTATATTCCAAGATTATTCACTAGAGGGAAGAAAATATGTTTTTTTTCCCCCACAGATCTACAGTAGTCATAATCTAATTCCTAAAATGGGGGAAATAATAGAATGCTCAAACAAATGGTCAAAGTACATAAAATTTCATTTTCTCTCCTATGATCATGTCAAAATTATAGATATGTAATTCCATTTGATCTTTGTCAAAAGGCCTAAAAACAAGTTATATAATCCCTATGCATACATACACATGCCTAGTTTTCTTTTTAAAAAAGAGGAGCAAAAATAATTTTTAAGGAAATATTTATATGAATGAAAGATTAAGTAATCATATCGGTTGTTCTCTACCAGTGATCAAAGCAAATTATCAATGAATTGTCTGCAAATACTGCTGGGTTTCATGTAAAATGTCACAGCTTCACAGTTTATTCATATTTCCATGCTTTTCTTCAAAAATGTGCACAGTCAGTGCCATTGATATCACCTAGATGTTCAGGAATATGCTTTCTTTAGGCCTCAGGCTGTTTATTTTAACTCTCAAAACTACCAGCAAATTATCAATCTCCTCTCAAGGCAAGCAACAGGAATGCTTTTGTTAATGTAGACTCCTGGGATAAATAAAAACTAGAGCATTTCACAACAATTTTAAACTCATAGCAAGGGGGAATAAAGTGAAATTCTTTCTCAAAAGATTCTTCTTTCTTGCTGTCCCCCAAGGGAGGGCTGTTTTGGAAATGCTGACACACTCATAGCAAAGGCATCCAGACTGAAACATATACTAAGTTTGTTTATCTTGGAAACAGCAGGAACATTGCAAAACACCAGAGTTGGCCCAGTAAAATGCATTACTAACATGTACAGTTTGATTGCTTAGTTTGGATAAAGTTAAGTCATTTCTGTGCTGATAACCAAGATCCTCAAACTCTATTCTGGCATCATTTATATCCCACTCCATCACCCGAACTCCCAAGTTCATGTCTAAGCTCCTCTTGATACTCCCTCTGCAAGTGGAATGTATATCACACGATGAGCAGATGCAAAACCATTCTCTCAGTGTCTACATGTTCCATATTATCGTCCTCAGTCTTCTCCAACTCAATAAAAAGTGATTTACGTCATCTTTTTTGTTGGTTCAGACCCACAGTTTTTGAAGTTATCTCTTTCTCTTCTACTTCTTTTCCATGCATCTTATGAAAGCTCAACCACCATGTTCTTTCTACATTTGAGACAAATCTGTGTGTTAATGTCAACACCCTCCCCAATCTCAAGTCAAAGTCACCACCATCTCTCATTTCCATAATTCAATAGGAGCCTAAATATCCTTCTTTGGGCCCTGCTATCCTTCTACAGTAGATGTAGCCAGAGCACTCCTCTAATATTTCTTCAGTATCATTCATCTTGCTCCAGTAGAAACTGTGCTTTCCAGCTGCCCATGAAGAACCATCAAATTTGCTCCCCACTACTCTGAATTCATGTAAGTCTTTTTTTCTCCTTGCTTATTTTATTGTTCTCATATTGTTCCCTGTTTGCTGTTTGTGCAACTTTTCTTGACTTGGACCTTTTGATCCTTATGTCTTGGCTCGAATATCCTCTCTATTGTGAAAATTCTTCTTTAACCATTGTACATAAAACACCCAGCTCCATTGTGTCTCATTTCTTATTCCTCAGTCCTGCTTCACTTTTCTTTCTCCTTCAGATGACCTGCCCTGGAATGTGTCTTGCTTCTTAATTGTGTGCTCCGTAAGGACAAGTCAATCTTTGCTATAGCATCTCAGCCACTAACAGCCAGACATATAGGAGATCATCAATATCACCAGCAACTATTGGTTAAGTGAAGTAGTATATGCTGTCAGACCCATCAGATTAGAACTTTATTGAATTGTTTAAATATTATGGGTATTTCTAGATTAATTTGTGTGCTTATGCTCATTGGTGATGACCTGGAAGTGTCAAGTAGGTCCTCAGAGTTCATCAGAATAAGTGTCCTGATGGGAAAAATCTCCTGACCCCAAGGCTTAACACATTTCTGCATGTTATATCCACAGAAGGAATCTCACCCAGTCCCATTCTTTTGTCTTTCATGGACATATGTATTGTTCCTTTTCTTCAAGATTATTGAACTTCACAGAAAGTTATTTCACTTTGAATAGTGTTGATAAGTGATTTTAATGAGTTTACTATTTTCCTTTTCTTTATCACTCTAAACATAAACTCAACAACTTGTAAATTCCTGCACTGCAGGATATTAGAGTCTGAAGAAAATGAAGTCCTGTACAGAGCCCTGTGTATGGGCAAGGAGTGACTTGGATTAGGCCTGGCTGGAGCATTGGGTGATGAGAAATGGCAGAATATAGTGGTATTAGTTAACTGGGGGATTGGTTACGGCTTCATTTGCATGAAGATAAAATGATGATATCCTTCACCTACACCAGTGTTAAAACCTTGAAATGTGAGCTGGCAAGATAGCTCAGCAACCTAAAGTACCTGCTTAGGCAAGCTTAGGCAGGTGCAGGGGATCAAGGTTCAATCCCAGCACACCAGCCCTGCCCTCAGGGTGGGCTGAGCTGGCCAACAAAACCTTCAAATGCAAGAGTTTATTGATCCAGTGATATAGAAAAGAAATTCAAAAAGGATAATGCGAATGCTTCTGTGAAATGAATGGAGTAGAAGTAAAGCAGAGACACATTTTATGTTTGATTTATGTGATAAGAATGAGGCAACAATATTCAATACCAGATTAATGTGATCTTTTATGTAACTCACATATAACCTAACAAAAACTATACTAACTTTGAAAAAATATGTTTACAAAGAAAAAAGAAGAATGGATGTTAAATGATTCATCTGAAAATTTGATTTGAATCTCCCTGAAAAGATCTTCAAGATGAAATGTCTAGTACCTGAGAATGTAGCTTCATTTGAAAATTGGTTTTTGCAGATGTAATCAAGTTAGAGAGGGCACCTTTTAAAGGAAAGGACATCTGAACCCAACATGACTACTATCCGTTGAGCAGACAACAGTCACAGAAGCATGAGAGAAAGAAGTCATGGGCAGACAGAGACAGAGACTTGAGACACCCACGAAAATCCAGCTGGACAAGTCACAAGGAGCAAAGACACCCTCTCTCCTAGCAGTTTGGGACAGAACACAGCTGTCTGGTCATCAGGTTTCCATTAGAGCAATACCTGAGATGAGCAATTTATTTTTTAAAAGTTTATTTTTGTTCAATGTTTGGCAAATTGTCATTGTTAAATTTATTTTTCTAGGAATTGCAATCATAAAACATGCACCTTTGTATTAAAAAAAAAATGTTTCTAAAGGTTTTCTTGTAACAAAGTATTACTCAGAATTCCAAATCAGCCCACCTCTCAGGCTTATTTGTGTGCTTTGATAGCCATTTCCAAAGCCTGATGCAAGTTTTTAAAAGTCATAAACCAATTAGTATCTCTAATACAGTTAGTAATTGTAGAAATGCTGAGTCAAATAGCCTACCTATACTAATACTAATTACAAATTGTATTTAACAAATTAGTAACTAATCAGAAATAGTATGCTTTGTACTTTATGCCCTAACATTTGGTATGGGAAATCATATTAAAATGTCAAAATCAAGGGTAGAAGAAATACTGATCACCTGAAGATATGTGCCATTGTCAAATCTTCAGAAACTTGAATTTAAAGATAGCTCAGTGATCAAGCTCAAGGACCTGAGTTCTATCCCCAGTACGACATGCTGAGCCAGCTACCCAAACCAGGCATAGTGGCACATGCCTGTAATCCCAGCACTGGGCAGGCTAAGACAGGAGGATCACTATGAGTCCGAGTCTGAGCTTCATAGTCAAACCTTGTACCAATTAAATAAATAAATATTTCACAGAGAGCAAATTGGTCAAGCAGTGGCTGTGACCCACCCACATGGCTGACACTGACAAAAGATCTACAAATTGTAGTAGAAGGTTTCAGCGTAAATCCTAGGGGATTTAACTGACCTTGTCAGATACAAAAATTACATTTCTTATAATATAGGTCTTGCTTTATCTTGGTCTTAACCATCCAGCAGAAAAGTATACAAATGAGATATAAAAAGTAAAGCCACATTAATATGTTGAGCTGTAAAAGGCTCAAGTCAACAACTTCTGACATTGCCAGTCCTATGGATAAACTACTACTATTGTGGACTACTGAACTATATTGGATTATTTTTGCTGAATTCACACACTTACTATTTTTTTTTTTTTTGTCTTTTTGAGACAGGGTCTCACTGCAGTTCAGGCTGGCCTAAGCTCACTTTGTAGCTCAGGCTGGTCTCGAACTCACCAACAATCCTCCTGCCTCTCCCTCCCGAGTGCTGGGATTACAGGCATGTGCCACCACACCTAGCTGCTACACTTACTATTTTTAAATGGCAATGGAATAAACATCTCTGACAAAACTAAACAAAAAAGGGGATACAAATGAAGGACGATTTTGTATCTGTATATACAAAATAGTTAGGATAGATATAGAGCTACTTTCTTTTAATTCAATGAGAAGAAACATTTGTACTAATAGTGTTTGGACAGAAAATCATGTCTGCACCTTATAGTATGGATAACCACTACAAAGACAACAATATGCAATATATTAATTATTGAAATTGTCATACTAATTGGCTTTGAAGCTGTTTCATTGCTATTTGTCTCTCAATAAAATTAAAAAAATAAATAAATAAAATTTAAAAAGGAGCTTGAACTTGAGGAGTATTGATAATTAAGCTTTTATACAGTATCAATTTTGAATGCATTTTAAATTTATTTTTTGAAAATAAAGACATTAGCACAAAATTTTACATGACTTGTATTGAATTCACATACTCAAATAAGGCCTTACCAATAATAGTGAAGATTAATATAGAGCTAGCATTTGGCATTAATCTTTATGTCACAAGAACTAATTGCCCTATGAATTACAGAACAACACTGTTTTTATTTTGTTCTTTCTAAAAAATTAAAAGAAAAAAGCTTTAGTAAATTTTGACATGTATATAATTCCTACAAATTTTACATTTGGTGAACTAAAGTTTCCTATAGTAACTCAATTAACATTAACAGAAACTTTAAAAAAATTACTTTGAAAATGGCAGGCAATATTTTTTATTGCAGGCAATTACTTGAATTGAATATTTAGCTTTATGTATAATAAGTCATGTGGGAAAACTATCCACAATAGAGTTGAGTTTCCAGTATCTAGCATTCATTCTCTCTCTTTTATTTTACTTTATTGTTTTTCTTTTACAATGACATTAACAGGATTTGGCCAGGTTATAGAGATGAGGGCTTTCTTGGAGCTACTTGTAGTTTCCGAGCTGGATGGCAGAGCGCACGTAGACGCACCGGAAGGTGGAGGGCTGGATCTCCCAGTACTGGACAGGGTTGCTGAAGAGACTCACACCTGAATAAGAAGCCTTTTTGGTGTTGTAACCTGGTGGGCAAAAATCATTTGATCCAACTACAGAAATGTTGTTGTTATGAAGGTAGACAACCTGTGTGGGAAACAACGCAAATGATTATTTTCCCTTAAATGTACTGACACCTTTCACATAAAT
>PVKA01042093.1:0-17631 GCA_004027165.1 Ctenomys sociabilis
ATCTCTCCCTTGGACTACTAGAAGAGCCTCTTAGCTGGAGTTTAGATCTTACATGTCTTCTTTCTAATCCATTCCATGTCTGGTCAGCTGCCATGTTAATATCCCTAAAGCAAAACTGTAAGTATATCATGGCTTCCCTTAAAATAAATAACCTTTATGGTATGGCAGAATTTGATTAATGGATGGGCATAAAGAAAGCAAGGCAAGAGAATAGAATGCTGGGAAGAGAATGCATGATCCATGAAAACAGAAATCAATCCAAAATATTTCCAAATCAACAAAGTGGCGTCCTGGACAAGAATTTGTGTTTAAGGGCAAATATAAGTTTGATGAAGACAGTGAGGTCATACTGAAGGGTAATAGTTGGAGGGCTTAGAAAATTGATTAGAATGTTATTACTAGTTTGAGTGTTGTTACAGTTGGTGTCCAAAATATTCCTCAAAAGTTTGATTTTTTTTTTTTTGTATCTTTTTAGGGAAGGGTCTACAAGGTGTTCAGGGTCTCATGACTAGATTGGACTCATAGTGATCTGCTTGTTTACAGCCTCCCAAGAGCTGGCACTACAGGTGTGAGTCACACCTCCCAGTCTCAATTGCTGTGTCAGTGCTCCCTGGGGGTAGGGATGGCATGGCAGGCCTGGGGATCGAACCCCAGGCCCCTGTACTTGTTTGCAGGTGCTTTAATCTGCTGAGCTATTTGGCCTGTCCCAAGGTCAATCATTTTGAGGATAGATTGTTAGCTAGTAGGTTTAGAGAAAGTGACTGGATGTTCATGGCTCTACATAGACTACTTCTTTGGTGTTCTTGTCTCCCTGAATGGGTTTATTAGGGCCTATGTGGTAAAGCTTGTCACTGGGACCATGGCTCTGAAAAGCATATATTGTCGCTGTCCCTTTCTGTCTGGATATTTTTCTTTTCCTTTCTACTTCCTGGTTGCTGTAATGTATGCAACTTGTTCCTGCCACAGTCTTTGTCAATGATGTTTATTACAGGTCCAAGTTATAGGGTGAGCAGCAGGCCACAGCGGACACAGGAGCATGAAGTACTGGATTGAAATTGCTAAACCATGAACTCAAATAAATCTTTCTTCCTTTAAGCATTTTTTTTTGTTGACATTTTTCTCACTGGGACTAGAAATTGAATCCAGGACCTTCTCATTGAGCAACCTATCTATCCCATTGATTGATTGATTGATTGATTGATTGATTGTTTGATTGATTGAGAGAGGCCCATTAAAAGTGGCTCAGTTATCCAACCTGGGCTCAAACTTGGAATTTCCTCCCTCAGCATCCTAGACTACTAAGATAAAATGTTTGCACCTCATGTTGAGTTTCCCTTAAACTGCTTATTTCAACTGGAACAAAAAGCTAATTAACACAGCTGTTTTCCGTGATGGAAGAAGAGATAGCAGTAGCTCAGAGCAACTTGTTGAAAGAAGAGCGAAAAATTCAAAACTAAAGTGACAAATGTCTAGTCCTTAAGCTACAAGACTATTGCAGGTAACAAAGTAGATATGCATGCTGTAGGGAAAACATAACAAAATATAATAGAATGTCCTATAACTAGCCGTGACAAGTTCACATGACCAATGTGCTACCCACATAGGAAAAAGTTTATCTTAAAAATGACCAATGATTCTGACCCTTAAAAATCAGCTTCATTTCCCAAATGCTAGGGCAGCTCTAACATGACACTACAACCAGCCACAGCCAGTTTTTGAGGAGGTGGATGCCTGTGTATGTCTCACAGGACTCAGAAATATATAAGCTTAGAAGATGACAAGTGTTTCTGCTCCTTTTGCTTCCTCTCCTTGGTTCCAAAAGGACTCTCTCTTAGATCTAGTCATTCTATTTGGCAAGTACCATGAATTGATTTATTGTACATTTAATTATTCTCTATTTATATATTAATTTTGATGTCCAGATTCCACAGTTGAGTAATTTCACATGAAAAATAAGAAATTTTTACTTCCCCTGAAAATGTGAGTGCTCTCAGGACAGCTGGGATTCTGCCATATTAGCCATCAGCTAGAACTGAATCACAGGGTCTCTACAAACTAAACAGTCCCTTATAATCTATTGCAGTTCTTAAAAATTTAAGACACTTTCTTGACTAAATCAAAGTAGAAACTTTCTAATAAAAGCAGATAAATGTGAGGCTGATGTTATAGTGGAAAAGTAGGAAATACAGAGATCCTTTTTCTTGGCTCACCACAAAGGCCACATGAAGGGATTCATGAAGAATCATCTGAAAACCACTGATGAGGCTGAGATCACCAACAGGACCCAGACTTAGGCTCTTACCTTGGGTATATGAGCTCTGATGACTATATAATGGAGTTCCTTTTCTAAAAGTCAAACTTAAAAATTCAAATTCAGGTGTAAAGGTTTGGAAGTAGAAGAACAGGTAGTGCAAGTTCCAGAAGTGTTAGCCACCATCAGTTCTTGTATACTACTTCTGCACCTTTGAAACTTAATTTCTAAAGGTGGCAATAAGAGACATCATACTCAAGTACCATCAGCACACAGAGCAAGGAGCATGGAAGCATTCTCACCCAGCTCTGAGCTCCTTCAAAAACTCAGAAGCAGAGAACAAAGTGCACTATGTGTGAAGTGTGCACACACCAAATTTAAGGGACAAGAGAGTATATGTTTTTCCATTTGTGGGACTATTAAGTCAGTCAGACATTGATTGGTATTCATGAACACTGAAACAAGTTGTTATATATTCTGATTTATGGATTATATAATGGAGAAAATTTATTATTAAAAGTTTGCTTTGCAAAAGAACTGAATCTTTCATTGAACTAAAGCAGAAATCAATGTACTGGAATGAATTCACAGTACATTAATTCCTTGCAAGTTACTGTAAAACCCTTTGAACTTTTGCCAAGGTATAAAATTAACTATGAGTCCTAGTCTCAATTTACACAACATGCTGGTAATGTTGAATTTGTTTCACTTACCAATAAATTTGTCTCCTAATGGATTTAGAGATGTACATTTAGATTTTAATTGACAAATATATGTCCTGATTTTATTTGATGATATTTAAAGGTATAATTATTAAACCCCAAATATATATATTTATTTAAAATTGATTTGATTTTACTCTCTAGGGAAATTTAAATAGCCAGCAATCTTCTTGCTACTACATTAATGTAAGTTTCAGGGGGCTGTAGATAGTCCCAATTCACAGAGCCAGAGCCTTTTCTATCAGAAAAAAGTGCAAAGACCAGCCAACAATATTCTTCTGCAGAAAAAACAAAAACAAACCAGACAAACAGAGTATACTAGTTTCATATGGCTGTTATAACAAATGAACAGAAACTTGGTAGCATCAAACAAAAAAGATTTACTGTCCAAGTTATGGCATATAATGTCTAGTGAACTCATTCTGGTACATTCCAGAAGCCTGAATTAAGAGGATGGCAGGCTGTGCTTCCTCCAAACACAGGAAAACTTCCAGCCTTGCCTTTGCCAGTTGCTGCTGGTCCTTGGTCACCCTAACTTTGGGGCAACATATCCTAATATCTGCCTTTCATGTCTACACATGCTTGTGTTCTCTCTGTCTCTGTCTCAAATTGTTATCTCTTTGGTCATGTGGACACCA
The DNA here is from genome assembly GCA_004027165.1 of Ctenomys sociabilis. Taxonomy (NCBI): domain Eukaryota; kingdom Metazoa; phylum Chordata; class Mammalia; order Rodentia; family Ctenomyidae; genus Ctenomys; species Ctenomys sociabilis. The sequence continues at coordinate 3,612 of PVKA01042093.1, forward strand.
GTTTGTGAAGTTAGAGCCTGCTTGTGACTCACAGTTAAGCTTACTTGTCAACTTGACTGGATTTGAGAGGTAACTGGAACAGTTGGAAGGTGTGGTCCAATCAGAAAAGTTATGGGGAGAGCACATTTGTAGGTCTCTCTGTTTGTCTGTCTGTCTGTCTGTCTGTCTGTCTGTCTGTCTGTCTGTCTGTTTCTCTCTCTCTCGGGCATGTTCCCCTCTGCTGAGCTTCTGAACCACCACAAAGTGAGCAGTTTTGCTCCATCATGTATTATTGCCATGATGTTTCTCTCTTGGAGTCTGCTGATTTGGGCTGAAATCTCTGACATAATAAGCAAAAACAAACCACTCCTCCTCTAAGTAATGTCTCGGTTTAATGTTGGGTAACTGCTCCTGGCAAATAAATGTTTACTCTATACCTAAACCTAGAATGATCTCACCTCAACATTTTTAGGTACATCTGAAAATACCTTACTAAAAAATTAAGTCATGAGCACAGATCACAGATACTGGCTTCTACAACTTAAATATAGGTTGTTTGTTTGGGAGGTACTTTTGCCTGTAATAGAGCAGAGAGCTTATCAAAAAGGAAGATGAGGTGAACACAAGGATGAGAATTCAGTTTTTTACTTCAATCTGATCTAGGCTTACATCCCCCTTTCTGCCTAAATTATATAAACATGAATTTTATTATGTATAATATAGCTCAGTAAATATATTTCACCTCTAATCCATTCTCTGCCTGTATTTTTTTTTTAAACACAGTTTCATCAGGGCAAAGTTACTAACATTTGTTTAAGCACTGTTTAAGGCTGCTTTTACACTGTAATAGCAAAGAGTATTGATGTCTGTCATTAAACTTCCCCAAGTTTTAATTTTGTCATCTATAAAATGCAAGTAATTTTTACACCTATCTCAAAGAATGGCCCTGAAGATAGGAGGTGCTAAAATAAGAGGCTAGACATTGTTAATATTGTTCTCCAAAACAGAAAATATAACATAATTTCCAGTGTATGAAATGGAGCAGGAGGCAGGATAAAGAAAGGCTTCCTCTCAAAATATCCCATAGAGGAAATGATCCGACACTGTAATTATTTCCTACGAAATGATGTTTTCCCCTCTAAGTCAAAACCACAGTGGCAAGCACAGAGTATAAATCATTTTTGTGTATGTGCTAAACCAACAAATAGAACAAGTAATATGCTCTGTTTGTCATATGGAAATCAATAGTTCCATTCTAGTTAAAATTATTTAAATTATTGAGCAAACAGAGCTTGAAAGCCATGATGGGTAAGCATGAGGTTACAGGATGTTAACGAGGAGCACACTGAATTCGCTATTGCTCCTTAACTCCTGACTCCAACCAATTGTATTTCTTTTCTTATGTCCTTTATTTTATTCATGTGTTAAAGTGAAGGCTTTTCTAGCTAATGCAGTTACATCAGTAATTTGTAGCCTCTAAATCTCTCCACTGTTTGATTTTAGTTTTATTTTTCTGTACCTGTATTTGAATTCAGGACCTTGAGCCTGCCAGACAGGCACTTATGCCACTGTACTAGGTCCCTAGCCCTAGGTCTGCATTCTTTATTATTATTTTTTTTTTGCTTTGTTTTTTTCTGTATTTAGGACAGGGTCTAAAGGGTCTCACTCCGTAGATCAGACTCAATGATCCTCCTGTTTTCAGCCTCCCAACTGTTGGGATTACAGGTGTGTACCACCACACCCAGTTCTGCATTGTTTCAAGGGTGAATGAAATTCTGCAACTTCACATCATTCAACAGGTAAGCATTGGCTCTAAGTTTAATTTCACATGTGCAACTCAAAATCTGAAGGCTTATTGTACTATAAATCCAAAGACCAAGATATGCAAAGTGGAACACATCAGAAATTAAGACATATAGGGAAAAAATCTCACTATTCAAAGGCTACTAGTTATGAACATTTGGTATACTTCTCCTTTCTTGTTATTTACACCTGTCTTTGCAAAATGCAGTTGTACAATATTAGTAGCTGTCTCTTGATAATACCATAGTACAAAAGATCATGTAACTGTTTATGACAGTGTTAGGAGAATGGCCATGGGTCACATGAAGCCTGGATAATTTACTATTGGGGGAAAGAAATGCAAAATGTTAGATACATACAAAAGATAGAAAACTATTTAGCTTATACCCTCCCACAAATAAATGAATCCACCTACAGTACCATGAAGGCAGCAGCTTATATGTTGGTTCAGAGCCATGATCTGCAACTAGATTATATAGGTGAAGAAATAAGCACTAGTAATCGTAGCTTGGTAATCTCATGCAAGTTCATTGATCCCTCTGTTTCTTGATTTTCTAGTATGTAACTTGGTAATAATAACAATACTTATGTGAAACTAGTAAGATAAGAATAAATTGGTAAAGCAAGTACTTATGGAAAACTATAGCATATTGTAAATGCTTAACTAATATATAATTATCAGAAAAAACCAAATGGGTATACAGTATAAATTCTAATTAAACTACAAACTGCATAATTATATACAAGTGTATTTATTTATATGTTTTTATCGGGAACACATACACCCTAATATAAACAGATGCAGAATGAATTGGAAGATTATTAATTAAATATGAGGGAAACTAACAGGATTGGAAATACAGAGTGAAGAAAATTATGAATCTGCATTAAAAGTAAATGAAAGATGTGTCTGGAATAAAAATGAGAATATGAAGCAGTATAGCTCCCTCTCTCTCTCTCTCTCTTTCTCTCTCTCTCTCCCTCCCTCCCTCCTTCCCCATCTCTCTCTCTTCTCAGGATTAGGAGACACTACATTTCCTGCTGCTCTTCCTTTCATTGCTTCCTGAGCTCCCACATGCCCCAGTGCCTGTGGCCACTACAGCAGATGCCTATTATTTGAGATTACAGATTCCCATCTAATATATCAGTGTGATCATTCATTCCACAGAGAAGACTGTCTAGGAAAATTATAAATTATTTTCATTGAACTAGAAATGTATAAGGGACAACAAAACCATCTTTAGGTGCTTGAAGATAATTATTGTCACTTTTCTCCTTCTCAAAGCCCTGCTGTGGAAGTTGAGTAGTGACGTAATAGAGAAAATCATAGAGTGAGTTCTCCATTTCTGTAGGGAATCAACCAACTGAATATCAAAAATATTGGGGGAAGAATGTATTTGCTCTGAGTATGTATAGACTTCTTCTTGTCATTTCTTCATAAACATACCTATTTACACAGCATCTACATTGTATAGATACTATAAATAAACAAGAGATGACTTACAGTTGTTGGGAAACATGTATCAGTTACAGAAACATACTGTGCCATTTTATATAGGCTCTTTGTGTATAGTGGTTTTGGAATGTGTGGACATCCTGGAGGCTACTCCTCTGGACACTAAAGGACCACTGAAGATTTCAGTTCTCAGTGCACAACCATTCATCATTCCACCACTTTGTATTGCACCAAGAATCTAAAAAGATTTACAATATTTTCATTTTCCAGTGTGGCACTATATCAAGAATGGGTCACGTGAGCCTTGAGATTTTAGTCCTAGTGATCAGGACTAAAACACGAGCAAGGCCCCTGAAGAGAAGCTAACGCTTAGGACATTCTCAAGAAGTTAGTAACTTTCTTCTCACTTTTCTATAGTACGACTTCATTTTCCAAGAAAATGCTGTCAAAACCTCTGAAAGTATCAATTTTTTGTCAAGTAAATGACATAAGCAGGAAAGAATCTAACAGATGAAAGATCAAGAATCTCACTCCTTGGATATATGGTCTTATATGAGGAGGTAAAATATAAGTGTCATTAACATTTTTGTTTTGTTAGACTAAGGAAAAAGGAAGATGAGCATAGAAAGTAAATTGTTTGGGGTATAGATAGTATTGAAGATGCCAAATAAATCTGTAGTCAGTAAAATATGATTTAATTCTTTCCAAATGATTAGAAAAAAACTTTTTAAAATTTATTTAGTGCATGGTCCACAGGGTCTGACTACACAGATCAGACTTATCATGATCCTCCTGTTTTCAGCCTCCCAAGTGCTGGGATTATAGGTGTGCACCACCATGCCCTGTCTCAATTGCCATTCCAGTGCGATCCGGAGGCAAGGCTGGCACTGCACACTGTGTTTGCCTAAGCAGGCGCTTTAATCTACTGAGCTATATGGCCAGCCCAATTAGAAAAATCTTAAAGGTAGATAAACATTTCTTTCAACTTATATGAACTACCGGGCATTAAGCCAATCTTGAGAGGAACACAGGTGGACAGCGATGTAGTAAGCTGAGGACAAGACTTGAATCAAGTCTCCTAATAAGGAGAAAACAGAAAACGAGAAACAAAACTGTAGTGATGATTATCTGTACATTGATACACAGAGTATGGGAAATAACCCAGGAACATAAAGACCAAGGGCATACCAGTATATGGAACAGATTTCTGTTGTCAACCCCACACTGCAATGTCTGTCTACAGAAACAGCATCATTATGGGAATGCATCACTACATAAGTCAGCCAAGGATGACTGTCCTTTTGAGGACCTGGGCCAGGGTTTACAGCTTTTGAGAAATTACCTGACCCCAGAAACCTGGGCATAGCCAAAGGAATAATGCTACAGGGGTTTCTAATAAAAATCCATGAATATGCTGCAAAAGAGCCCGGAACATTTCAATATAAAGTGAGCATCAGCTGTCAAAATGACCTCATTTAGGTCAATGCAGCAAAAGTTATCTAACTTTTTTGTTGAGTTTTCTGATTTGATGAGGAAGAAGGAGTAGGATGCTATAGGCAAGAAGGAATGTGACAAAATTTCTCCTGATACTCTCAGAAACAAATGGTAAAAGCTAGATTGATTTCTGTAGTTTCTCAGACCTTGTTGATTAATGGATCAGTACAATCCTGAGAGACATCTCTCTGTGAGTGAATACTGATGGGAAATACTTGGTCCTATTTTGTTCAACATTTTGATTAACAACTTGGATAAAGACACAGATGGCATGCTTATCAAATTCGGGGATGATATAAAGCAGAGAGTTATAGCTAATATGTTAGATGTCAGAGTCAAGATGTGGAGCTCTTAACAAGCTGGAGTAATGAGCTGCAACTGAGAATTCAAAAGGGAATACAGGTAAAAGCACAGCTCTACATTATGGTCCCCAAAGGGCAACCCTATATATATAGACTCAGAATTGGGACACAAAACTTTAGAGCAGTTTTTTTTTTTTCAATAAAACAGACTCTAGGAGTTTTTATCCACAAATTGAAAATGTATCAATAGTTACTATACTGATTACATGATGTGTTTTATTTATCACCATGTAAATATTATTTATTTAAAAGTATTTGATATAGTTCACAAAATAAAATAATACATGAATAAAAGTACTACTGAAATGGTCCAAAGAAAGTGGTAAAATAATGCACAATAGTGCAGTTCTATTCATTCGCAAGATGTTACTTGAGTAATATCTGAAAAAATAAAACTTGAGTATAAGGTCTGGCAGGAAAAGTATTTTCACTTATTACATACCTACTCATGTTTCATTTTTTCCATCACATTTTCTTCCCCAAAGTGGTCTTTTCTGATTCCTCAACTTAATGCTACATCTTTTGTAATTCTTGAAATAATCCTGATACTTACACATACAAATATAGTATACCAACATGTGTGTGTGTGTGTGTGTGTGTGTGTGTGTGTGTGTGTGTGTGTGTAGTGTTATGCATACATACCAATCATGGAATTTTGGAACTACTTTTTCTGTGTATATATTCCTTTAACATATCTCTCCACTATAAGCCTGCATAGAGATCACATTTTTCATTGAGCACTGTATAACAAGTTCAGTATCATTCTTGGCACATATTAGGTGTTCAATAAATATGTCCTGTATTAAAGAGTAAATGAGCTAAGATTCAGTGGTAGCAATCAAAAAGGGAGACTTAAAAATGTAGAGACTAAGACTCACACCAGTCCAACTTTACATGAAAGCATGACCAAGTGGCTGTGAGGACGTAGAAGGCACCTGCTGAAGTTTAGGAACTCCTGAAGAAGGGGACTTGAGTCAGGACTCAAAAGATGAGTAAAAATTTTACTGAAACAAAAAGAAAAGATACCATAATGGACCAAAAAACATAACGAACTAGAGTCACGGAAGGACAGACAGTATGTGGGGAGTGGAGGAAGTCCCAGGAGGCTGGAGCATTCGGCTCCAGAAATGTGTGCCTGAAGCTTGCAATGGGACACGATAATCTCTTTACTATATAAGTGTTTCTTGCCAAATGAAAACATTTTGGAGAAAAATGGAACCATGACAAAAGGTGCTAGAAACTGACATATGAACATAAAAATCTCTACTCAGCCTGAAAAAATAAAACATTTATAGGTAGAGGGAGCATTACATGTTCTTCCAAATTTCTGAAAGGCTCTTATGTAGAACATGTTTCATTTTTATTTTTAATTGAATAAAAGTCAGTGTAGCTAAATATAACTCTTCCTACCTATTGATTTCATTTGGAATCAATTCTAATTGGAATCAGGGAGCGCAAAGAGCTATATTTAGTCTTAACAAATAAAGACTTCCAATTTTAGAGCTATTCAGCTGATTTTTATAGAAATAAACTCCTCCATGAAAGGAAAAATATGAATTTCATATGTATATAAAGTTTCACTACCTATGTATTTATTAAAATTGTTTTTTTAAGGGCTGGGGAGATGGTTCAGTGAAATAAGCGCTTCCCTGGCAAGCGCAAGGGCCTGAGTTCATTCCCCGGTTCCGCTAAAAATAAATAAAAAAAAAAAGTTTGGGGCTGGGGAGATGGCTCGGTGGAATAAGTGCTTCCCTGGCAAGCGCAAGGGTCTGAGTTCAACCCCCAGGTCTGAAAAAAAATTGTTTTTTTTATATTAAATATATATATGGATATGACTTTAATATGTTTAGTATATACTAAAAGTACATATGTGATAAAAAAAGAAATACACTCCTCCACTGATGAAGTTTAAGAAAAATTTCCCACCATCACCTCAAGTGAAACTGTTTTAGATTTCTAATTTCGACTCTTCCCAATATTAATGTCATGTTTATCACCTACAGGTTCTTCCAAAATCTGTATCACATATTTGTATCAGAGATATTTTTTTCTCCTGATTTCAATCAAATATTTTCCATTGTGTCTGTTTGGTCTCGGAGTATCCATTTGTTATCTATCTACCTACCCACTTACCTACCTACCTCCTACCCACACAACCCCCACCCACCTAACGACCTCCCACACACCCACCCACCCACCCACCCAACCAGTATAGGTTCTATTATGTCCTGAGTCTTCACAAACATTGAAAGGCTGGAGCCAAAATGTTGTCTGTCCCTGCAGCCGTTCTCTTTCTCTAATTTTTGGTCTGCAAACTTAGGATTTTAACCTCCAAAACAGAAACTTATCATTACCCTACAACATACATAGTTGGGTTTAACCTAACTATCTGTCTGAATATCAAATATCTTAGGCATTAACATGGAATGAGTATTTTCCATTAATTATTGGTATGCTAAATATTAAGTCCCTACACAACATGAAGAAAATAATAAAAAAATGTTTAAAATATATGAATAAACACTTAACATATATTTACACAGAGATTTAGAAATCTAACCACATACAGCATTGTAGCAGGACAGTCCTGTTATATATTTTTTTCTTGCCACTTTTTTTTTCAATTATTACCCATTCTTTTTAAACAAACATTTACTTAAGAGACTGTATGGCAATAATTGGTAAGTCCTGACAATTAGTTCATATTTACAAGACAAGAATGACAGGCACTCCAGGCATGACACTACTATAATACATTGCTACCTTCAGTGAAGTTTGATATGGAATGCATTAAATCTGTGCAGCAATTTTGGGAGTATGGCCATCTTCACAATGTCATTTTTTCCTATTCAGGAGCAGGGAATATCTTTCCATTTTCGAAAATTCTGTGCAAATTCTTTTTTCAGAGAACTGTAATTTTCATTGGAAAGATCTTTGACTTCTTTAGTCAGATTAATTCCAAGGTATTTCATTTTCCGCGGTGCTATTATAAAATGTATTGTTTCTATAATTTCCATCAAACTGTTTTTGTTATCTGTGTAGAGGAATGCTATTGACTTTTGGGTACTGACTTTGTATCCTTCTATGCTGCTGAATTTGTGTATCAATTCTAGTAGCTTGTTGGTGGACTTTTTTTCGGTCTTCCAAGCAAAGTATCATGTCATCTACAAATAATGATAATTTAACTTCTTCTTTACCTATTCATATCCCTTTTATCTCTCTTGTCTACTGGCTCTTGTTAATGATTCCAGAACTATACTCAATAGGAGGGGTGATAGAGGACAAACTTGTCTTGTACCAGATCTGAGAATAAAAGATTACAGTTTTCCCCATTTAGAATTATATTAGCCAGTGGGTTGTCATGAAGTACAGGCTTTCTATTCCAATTTTCTTTAGGACTTTGAACATGATGGACTTTATCAAAAGCCTTTTCTGCATCAATTGAGATGATCATGTGGATTTTACATTTCGCTCTTTAGATATAATGTATTATATTAATAAATTTTCATATTTCAAGCCACCCTTGCATCCCTGGGATAAATTCTAATTGATCATGGTATATGATCTTGTTGATAATTTGCTGTATTCTATTTGCTAGCATTTTATTGAAGATATTTGCATCAAATTCATTGAAGAGTTTGAGGAATGTAGGGATTATATCTTCCATAAATATCTTATATAATTTAGCTGTGAATCCATCAGGACCTGGACCTTTCTTTGTCTGTAGATTTTTTATTACATTTTGTATTTCATTAGCTCTTACTGGGTTACTGAGAGTTGTTATATCTCCTTGATTCAGCTTTCAGTATTTGTTTTTTTCCATTTTTTATTTTATTGAAGTACAAATATCAATGAGACAGTTTCAAGACACATTAACAGGACAGATTTCATAAATTAATACATTGCAAACTGTTTTCATAATGTTTCGATATCGTACAAGTTGCATACATGATATTATACTTACAGACATTATTATAGCAGATGTCTTTTATCAGTAAATTAAGAGAGTGTAGCTGTACACTTATCTTATTTTTTAATATCTGAATTATATCACAGATTCAATAATTAATACTTCCTACCTTGTTATTATCCTAGTGGTTGTCCATAGTACTAGAAGCCAACATAATATCTTGTCCAACTACCATTAGTGCAAATCTTGCTTCTCATAGAATTATGCAGAAGCACAGCATATTTATCCTAACTGTAGTGTTTATATACACACATCATTATTCTTTCTTTCTATACCCCATCCTTTGTCTACACCTGTCAAAGATGGACACTCCACTGTCATTAAACCAATTTAGGTGCCTGAACTCAGTGACACAATCCAACACAGTTCAGCATTCCACAATAACAGTGAGTTATCTGAAGAAGTTATTGACTGTAGCCATTTACAGCTCAACTTATTATGGCCCCACGTTGCACACCTCATTTTTATACTTTTCTGATGGATGGTTAAGACCTAGATAGATCAAGACCTATATACCAAAACATGTAGTTTTTGTTTCTGATGAGGTCAGTGAAGTCCCCTCAGGGTTTATGTTGTAATCCTGTACCTTATTCTGTAGATCCTTTGTCTGTGTCATCCATGTGGATGAGTCATGGCCAATGTTTTACCAGTTTGCTCTCTGTGAGAGCCTGAGATAAAGTTTTCTCTCCATGTGACTCTCTCCAGGCACACTATACAACTTCAATCTCTTTCTTTTGTGGCTCCATAATCTCCCTGTTCAGAAAATTTGGGGCTCAACTTGAGTTTCATGATGTTGCAGTACAGGTTCTCCTATGTCCTGAATCTTCGCTGACCTTGAAAGGCTAGGGCCAAAATGCTGGCTGGCCTTGCGGCTCTTCTATTTCTCCAATTTTGATCTGTGAATTTATGTTGTTAACCATCCAGAAGAAAAGCTAATTAGTACCCTGCAGCATATGCCATTCACCTTGTCTTATCTGACTCAATTGTTTTTAGTTGTTGTTGTACATTTCTATTTGTATTTCTTCTTTTCGCTTCTTATACTAGGGAGACTACGATATTTACACACGTGCGTCTGGTTTGTTTCACTTATGAGTATATGTTCAAGTGGCATCCACTTCAGTATAAATGCTTCAAATTTATCATTCTTAATAGCTGAGTAATACTCCATTATATAGAAATACCACATCTTTTTCAACCATTCCTCATGTGATGGACATCTTGGTTGTTTCCAAGATTTTGCTATCGCAAAGTGTGCTGCTATAAACATAGGTACACATATATCACTATGATATAATGTTTTCAGTTCCTCTGGGAAAATTCCCAGTAGGGGGATAGCCAGCTTTGATTCTTTGTACCTTTTTAGGAATCTGTCCATTTCTAGCGTGTCTGCTACTCTGTGGGAGTAAAGGTTCTCAAAGTAGCTATTGAAAATCTTCTGAATTTCCATTGCGTTTGTGGTAGTTACACCTCTTTCATTCCTTATTGCTTCTATTTCAATTTTTTCTTTCCACTCTTTGATAAGGATAGCTAGGGGCTTATGGGTTTTATTTAATCTTTCAAAGAATCAGCTTTTTGATTCATTTATTCTTTGAACTGTTTTCTTCATCTCAATTGAATTAATTTCTGCTCTAATCTTTATGATTTCTTTCCATCTTTGGGCTCTGGGTTTGGTTTGCACTTCTTTTTATAGATGTTGGAAGCACAATATTAGAGTCTTTATTTGTTCCATTGTTTTCCTAATGTGTGAATGCATAGCTATAACTTTCCCTCTGAGTACTGCTTTCATCGCATCTCGTAAATTCTGATAAGTTGTGTATGAATTTTCATTGAATTATAGATATTGTTCAATTTCTTGTTTATTTTCATCTGTGACCCATTGGCTGCTGAGTAGGGTTTTGTTTAATTTCTGTGTATTTAGGGTTTTTTTTCTGTTTTCTCATCTCATTTATCTCCAGCTTCATTGCACTATAGTCAGATAATATGCATGGGATAATTTCTGTTTTCTTGCATTTACTTACGCATGACCTACAGACCAATATGTGGTCTATTTTAGAAAATGACCCATGTGCAACTGAAAAAAAATGTATGTTCTGCTGTCATTGGGTGGATCACTCTGTATATGTCCACCAAGTCCATTTGTTCAGTTCTGCTACTTTTTGCTAAATTTTTGTCTGTTTGACCTATTTTTTTGGGATAATGGGTGTTAAATTCTCCTGTTAAGATTGTGGTCTTAGATATTACATTTTTTTTCATGTCCATTGAGATTTGTCTTATATAGTTGGTTGCTCCTGTGTTCGGTGCATATACATTATTGAGTGTTACCTCTTCCTCTTGAATTTTTCCCCTTACCAGTGTATAGTGGCCTTCTTTATTTCATTTGATCATTCTTGGTTTGAAGTTGAGACTTTCTGAAAACAAGATTACTAGCCCTGCTTTTTTCTGACATGACCGAGAATGTACTATTGTTTTCCATCATTTGACATTTAGCCTATGAATTTCTTTATGAGTTAAGTGTGTTTCTTGTATATAGCATACTGTTTGACTTTGTTTCCTAATCCACTGTGCCAGTCTATTTCTCTTAATTCCTGAATTGAGCTCATTTACATTGGTGATTATCACTGAGATGTATTAGTTTATGCTCAACACGTTATTTGCCTGCTTTTGTTTACTCCTCTTTGTCCTATGTTGAATTGTTTGCCCTACTTAATGGGTTTTCTCTGTTCTTGTTCATGGCTCTCTTGAACATCGTTTAATAGTCTGTGTAGGGTTGGCTTTGTCTTCATGAAATTCTTTAGCTGTTTGTCATGGAAGTATTTCACTTCTCCATCAAACTTGAAAGTGAGTTTTGCAGGGTAGAATCACATGGGCTGGAATTTGTTTTCATAGAGGACTTGAAGTACTCTGCTCCATGCTCTTTTTGCTTTCATGGTTTGTGAAGAGAAGCCAGCCATTATTCTGATGGGTTCTCCTTTAAATGTGATCTGTTCTTTTTCTCTAACAGCCTGTAGCATATTGTTCTTATGCGGGATTTCTGGGAACTATGTCTCAGTGTATTTTTAATAGGGTTGTAGTTATTTGGAGTTCTATGTGCTTCGGTTAACTGAATGTCAGATGTTTTCCTCATATTTGGGAAGTTTTCCGCTCAGTGTCTGCCCATGTTCTTTTTATATCATTTTCATTGACTCCTTCTTTCTCACTGATGCCTATTAGTCTCAAGTTATTCATCTTTGCCTTATCTTGCAGGTGATGAATTATTTTTTCCTGCATTCTAGTTGTTTTAAAGAGATCTTTTCTTACCTTTTCACTAATTGCAACAGTGTCTTCAAGATCTGGAACTCTATCTTCATGTTCACTAAAATGGTTTTCCAAGCTTGTGATTGAAATTTTAGGTTCCTCTATATCTCTTTGACTCTGCTTTCTGTATTGCTCACCTAAGGACTCTGTCGCTTTTCTAATCTCCACTGTTTTTTATCAGTGTCTTCCTGAGAAGCAGTTATTAATTCTTTTACTTTAGAGATTATTTCTGATCTGATTTCTTCCATATGTTTCTGCCTTTGATTCTTTACTTCAGATGCTATTAAACAGATATTTCTTTTCTTATTTCAGAGATTAATTTTGATCTGAGTTCATCTACACCTTTTTGCTCTTGTTTCTGTACTTCAGACACTATTAATTCAGACATTTAGCTGTGTTTGTTTCCTCTTTTGTTCTGGGTCTGCTTGGGACCTGAGATTGCATTTTGCTCCTTCTCTTTGCCATTTTGTATAGCACTGTCCTCTGACCTTTGGGATAGAGCTTTGGTACAGTTTTAACCATAGCACCTTCTAAAATTCAGGTGCAGATCTACTAAGTTAGAGTTCATCCAGTTGTGACTGGCTTGGTTCTGGCTGCTGTGCTCAGCTCCTTCCTGCTGCCACCCTTGGAGGTGAACCCGCTCTGCCCCTCTGACAAGATTTTGTGCTCGTGGATTAGCTGGGTGGTTTTGCTCCCTAGTCTCTCTTCAGGGACTTCAGCTCCAGAGTTTTACCCTAGGCCTGTGTGCCAGGCCTGGGCTGGGTCTGAAGGGGTCCAAGTAGCACAGGAGAGCTCAGAAGCTCTCCCACACACTCATTGGGCCTTGACCTAGATGGGTCTGGAGGGGTCCAGAGAGTGTGCCAGAGTCTCTGACTCTCAAGGTAGGCGTGGACTGGCTCTGCAGTGGTGGAGGGCTCCTGAGAGCACGGGAGAAGCTGTCATTCATGCAGCAGGCCTGTTCTTTGTCTGCAAATGTCCACGGGACACAGGGGAGTAGAAGCTCTCCCACACACTTGCAGGGCCTGGGCTTTGGCAGATCTGGAGGGGTCCCAAGGGCACAGAGGAATTTCTCACTCACAGGGTGGGCTTGGGCTTCATCTGGAAAGGTCTAGCGGAGTACAGACACTCTCACACACTCATAGGTCCTGGGCTTGGGTGGGTCTGGAACGAGACCAATGTTATAGAGAATATCTTGTTTTCTTTTCCATCTTATATATAAAACCTCAATCTGCTTTGAATATGTGTGTGTGAGGGTATATGTGTGTTCATGTATTTGTGTCACAGAGAGATAAATATTCACCTACAGATGGTTTTTATTTGCATATATACACTGGTATCTACTGTACAAGATGTCATTTATTACAGACTATTTTTGCCAATTGTAGATTTCAGTACCTTGTGGGAAATTAGTCGAGTTGCAGATATGGAGACTTATTTTTAGGCTTTATATTCTGTTCCTGTGGGGTGTGTACAAAACATATCTATATAGGAAGGTTTATTTGGATTATCCATGTAGTCCAAATAATACTAAGTGTCTTCATAAAAAGGGATCAAAGAGAGATTCAATATATAAGAACATAGCAAGATAGGCACACAAGATGGTACATCACTGGAATGAAAGGTAAAGGAAGAGGCCACATACCAAAGAATGAGACAAACTGT
>PVKA01042094.1:0-17633 GCA_004027165.1 Ctenomys sociabilis
ATTTCAGAACTTATTTCTGCTTTGAGTTCCTCATGATCTTTCTGTTGTTGTTTCTTTGCTTCAGATGCTGTTAATTCATATATATCAGTTGGAATAGTGCTCTCTGCACTTGTTCTGGGTGAGCATCATTTTTCCACCCAATGTTTCTGGAATTCATTCTTTATTTCAGATTCTATGTATTCAAATATTTCTTTTTTAATTTGGGGAATTAGTTCTCGTTTTATTTCCTCTATAGCTTTCTGCTGTTGTTCCTTTGCTGCTTTATCTGTTACTGCATTCGTTGCAGCTGAGCTAGTGTCCTCTGCCCTTCCTGATGGACTCGAGGTCTGGGATTGCATTTTTCTCCTTCTCTTTGTCATTTTGTATAGCACTGATCTTTGAACTTTGGTGTAGAGCTTTGGTGCAGCTATAACCTTAGCTTGTTATGAGATTCGGGTGCCAATCTATTAAGTTTGAGATTTTCCAGGTATGCCTATCCTGGGTCTAGCTGTTGTGTTCAGTTCCTTTTTTGCTGCAGCTCCTTTGGTTCCGCAATGTTGGTTCCCGGGGTCAGCCCTCCTGTGTCAGGCAGGGTGTTCCCCAGGTGGGTCGGCCTGGGCTTTGGTGGGTTTTCTGGGCTCACAAAAGGATAGTGGATGATCTTATTCACTGAGTAGGCTGTACTGAGCTGACCAGCTTGTGCTGGTTCCAGGTCTACAGGCCGTAACCCGAGAAGGCTGGGAAAGGTCCCTCTGGTGCAGTGGGCCTGGAGCCCTCCCTCACAGGCCAGGCTGTGCTGGGTTTTGGTCCGCAGCGTGGGACTGTGGATTGTTGAGAAATGTCCCTCCGGTGTGGCAGGCTTGGAGTTCTCGCTCCAGGCTGACCTGCACTGGGTCTGGGGCTGTGGGGTGGGACCAGTAATCACCTGGAAATGTTTCTCTGGCACAGTGTGCCTGGAGCTGTCACCGGGCCACGGGAGGTGACGGGCAGCTTAATCCTTGGGAAATGTACCTCAGGCACGACGGACCTGAGGTTCTACACTCACTGACCTTTGATGCCCAGAGAATCGGGGAAATTCCCACTCAATCAGTGGGCTTTAGGTCAGGGGATCTGGGGAGGTGTTGGTGAATGGGTCCTGAGGTTTCAGGCCAGTCACTGGCTTGGAGGGGTTGGGGACAGGGATCCGCGTAGCGCACGTGGGAAGAAGCCAAAGGCTCTCCCTCAGACTCACCACACTCTCACTGATCTAGGAAGCCTGGTGAGTCCTATAAATTCGCTCTCGCTGGGCGAGCTTGGCACGGGAACCAGGAGGCCGCTGGAGTCAGCCACTGTCTCAGGCTGGTCTCTGGCTGGGCGGGCGTGGGCGGGATGGAGGAGGATGGCAGAGTCGGCTGCGCTGTCTCTGCCCGGTCTCAGGGGCTGGCCGGGCGCGGGCGGGATGGATCAGGATGTCGGAGTCTGCAGCGCTGTCTCTGGCCGGTGTCAGGGGCCAATAGTTAGGATTTTGAAAAGAACTCAAAAGGGCCTTCGACAATTTTACTTTTGTTTTGTTTCCCTTTTGAGACTGGGTCTTTCTATGTAGCCCAGGTTGACCTAGAACTCATTGTGATCCTCCTGCCTCAGCTTCGTGAATTCTGGGATTACAGGTATGTGCCAGCACACCTGGTGGCAATAGTAATGAATATCTTCAAGTATTACATTGATAAAAAGGTGGTATTTTATAGTCTATAAGAAAAAGATTTAATAGAAGCCTAATCTACATCATTTCTATTCTTTCCAAGTGCTATTCTGCTGAATATAACTTGTTTAGCCTTTTAAGAAATAAACCGAAAACATAAACAAGGAGAACCACAATTTTAAAACATGCAATATAAGAACTAAAGAACATGGATGCAGCGGGATATCAGCACTGGAATAAGTCAGAGCAAGAGAGAAATACCAGTTGATCACACAGGAAATAAATAGTTGATCTTACAGAAGTTGAAAACAGAACAGACGAGTGCAGTGCCATATTAAATGTCCTTACCAAAGCCCCTCATCTGAACTCCTGAAGTGTTGAGCGGACAGTGCAGATTCAAACACAGCAATAAGTAATACTTTATGTAGCAACTTCTATAATATATTTTAACATAAGAATGCAAACATTATTGACATTATTCACAAATTAGCAATTAAGTTATGCAGTCCTTAAACAATTAATTTGCTTGAGGTTTTAAATGTTATTTTAATGACATATCATTAAAACCACTCATGCTACTATTTACGTTCATAAATACAAACGTGTAAAGTAAAAAAACAATAAAAATGATAAGACTCTATTGCCTTCCCCAAAAATCTCTATTGCTGAACCACATAGTTTTAAAATTATAATAATGGAAACATGTTTTACAGAATATTGACTAATTGCCTATTCATTTATGTAGACATAGTATAGTGTAAAACCTATAATTTAAAAGAATCCTTCATCAAGAAAATACTAATTCAAAAATATGAACTACCAACCATGGTAATATAAAAAGCTTAAAATCTATAGCTCTTTGAGATTTTATGAGAATAATTCATTATTTTGCTTTTACAGAAATAAATTTTTTAAAATTGTTAAAGTAAGTACATTGCTATGAAGTGTCTTTATCCCTTATTCAGGAGAATCTCCTGAGGGGGTGAAAGTCAGGTTGGTTGTTTATTGCTCTGTGATAGATACAAGGTCTTTAGCCCTTGTTTATTAGTGTAATCTGAAACATTCATTGCCAGCATCTATATTAATATCCATTTCCATATTTCTTGAAAGCTGTTGGGAATATTAAAAGACAATGTATCTGAAGTTCATCCAATAAAATGAAATCAAATTGACCATGTTTATTGTTCTTAAACATAGAAATAAAATCTAATATAAATTTTGACTATTAAAAATCAGAAGGTTATTAAAATTGGTGCTTTTATGTTTAACAAGAAACATTACTTAATGAAGATTAGAGTAAGTGAATACATAGAACTTGAAACATAGCTGTGCAGTCACAATTATATTGATATAATTTGTCAGAAGACTTAGACTATAGAAGAAAGATGGTAGCTAATGATCAGATGTGACTATCAAGATTGAAATTGTCCCCCGCTCCCAGGGGGAGAAATTGAGAAAGTGTGGTAATTGAGACTGGGTGTGGTAACACACATCTGTAATCCCACCACTTGGGAGGCTGAAAAAACAGGAGGATCTCTGTAATGAGACCTTGTATTAAATACATATAAAAAATAGAAATAAAAATGATTGGGATTGTCAAATGTCTTTTAGTAATACAATTCATAGATTAATACAATTGCAAGGGATATCAAGGTGTTATACAGCGATCACATGCTATTCAATGAGACCAAATTGTGCTGGAACATTATTATCATTAGCAAATGCCTATAACTTTCTAAGAACATTGGTTGTGTAACCTCACAAAATTAGTAGTCCTTCCAGGGTGGCATCATTGTCATTATTTTAGAAAAAAGAGTACAGAAACAGAAATAGTAAGAAATCTTATTGACAACATAGTATCTGTAAGAAGTGGGGTGACTAGGATCACACTTTGAGGTCCTCTGCACCCATACATGCACCAAACACTTCAGCAATGGGGACAGAGAGTGTTATCTCCGTTATTTGTCCTGTAGTGTGCAGTTCTTGACCGATGATTTTTACATGTATGCGTGGTGGATTATTTTGAATGTATATACCTGAATAGTTTACAGACATATTACAGCATATGGAAAAATACAACACATAGATTTTCTTCTTTTTATTGTAAACTCAGAAATTTATTTGTTGAATGTGTAATTGGTGCTCAAAGTAGAAATTCTTAGCCCGCTGGGAAAAATTACAATGATATTTTTTTTTTGCAATTTTCCCCCAAATGAGGCATTTTTTAAATTTCTTCCAGATAGTCTTTTGCTCACACACTTAGTCCTATAATGTAAAATGAAGAAATTCAATACAGATTTAAAGCCAACTTCTTCAAAAGTAGCTTCAACTAGTGTGAAGGTTAATAGAAAGTTGTGAAAATCAAAAAAGTCAACTAAAAAAACACTTCAGTTTTCATAAATGCCCGTTCCTGCTGAGACCCTAAAAATGGATTTCAGATAAGGTCAAAAATATGTCAAGTTCAGAAAAAGAATTTATTGACTTTGATAGATTTTTATCTTATAAAATTATTTGTCACAATATTTCATGTTGCAGGAAAATATTCAAGATAGTAGTTATAGAACTTTTTGCATAACTATTTCAATTAATTATTCAATTGTTTTAGTATATTTTAAACTAACTTATGTACTTTAATGGCTCATATAGGAGATAGTGTAGTCCCTAGTAAGATTCTTTCAAAAATCACTGTCCTTTTATTTTTATTTTTTTAATGCAGAGCAAAGCACTTGTGAATCCCTGTGGAAGCAAGGTCAACTACAAAACGGACAAGGACTTTTTTTCCTTTAGGCATAACAAAATGCAATTTTACCTCTTTAATGTTAGTCTAAAGATGCCATGACTCCTAGAAAACTGCCAACAAAGACTCGGTTCATCAATCATTAGCCTCTGTGACTGTGAGCACAGATACTCAACAGGCCTGCAGTTTTATGTGACATAGAGGTTAATATTGAATCCTTAGGTAAAAATCTGAAATTTTCTCTGATATCTGGAAACTAGGGGGATACTAATAAAGTTGCAGCATGGGATTTTTGGCTGAGTCCAACCTTATGATAAGTAGATTGACAATTGTGAGTTCCAAGTGAATAAAATCTAATGGTATATCTAAGATGATATGGTATGGTGATGTTAGAAAGAGAGTAATTAACAAATTTGATGAAAATATCTCTATTCTTTTTTCTTGATCCACTTTCTCTTTTTTCAATCATAAAAATCTTGGGCTTCTGTGGCCATACACATTTTTAGCATCTTCATAGTAAAACTCAGGTTCAAATAAATCTCCATGTTTAAGAAACTATTTTGTTTGGATTACATATCTCACGGACATAAATTAAGGAGATGGAAACAAAGAATAATTACAAAACATAACAAATCAAAGAGTGTTTCAAACCTTGCATATATAACTCCTATACTTTTGTTACTTCATCTCACAAAAATAATAGTGTACTTTAATTTCCCCATAAAGCTTCATATTTCCAAAATGAACCTTTTCTCAACATTTGCCAAATAAGTCATGATTATATAGGAAAGGATTAATTATAATGTTACCTAAGTTTACTAGACAATACATTGTGTCAACTTGAGAAGTTTAGAAGTTTGATTAAATGAATCAGGAGAGAGCCACAATTCTTACTTTGTAAACATCTTCATCCAGAGCAAGAGAAGCGCATGGACATTGTATGAGTTCTACACCCCACTCCAGGGTAGCCACTTACACTGTAAGGAGGGGAGAGAGGCTTACTAGAAGCTGCAACTTCTGCCCTTCCCTTTGCTCTTCACTGGTTTCTACCATGTGCCACTCACCCTGTGAACCAGATGAATATAGACTGAAACTTCCAGAAACTGTGAGCTAAATAGACCTTTGCTTCTTTAACTTTTGGCATTAGATATATTATGTAAGCCACAAGAGATGAGGAACTGAGACAGAATTTGGTACCAGAGAAGTGGGGTCATTGCTGTGACTACTTGACCTTATCATTCAAAAGCTTTTGGTAATGGATTATGGGAAGAGATAGGAAATGTTTGAAGATGTCACCTGCTAGCTAGGAGCCAGGACACCTTTGGCTCTTCTGTATGGGCAATTCAGGTCAGAGTGCAGAAACCAGAATGCTGATAGAAATCCTGCATGTAAAGATCAGGTGGGGAGTTTTCTGCTGGGAAGATGGATTATATTAGTTGTTGCCCTGCAGATGATTTTTGTTATGGCTTGGTAGAAAGTTTGTCTGCATTTTGCTCATGTGCAGAGACTGGCCAAGACTAAGATTAAGCACAGTGGCCTAGATAATCTAACAAAGGAAATTTCAAAGCAGTCTAATGTTGAAGCAGTGGTATGGCTATTGATAGGGGCTTTTAGTTAGATTGTGAAGAGTTCATGTAAAACTAAGTGTAAAAAATTACCCTGTTCAGCTTTCTGTGACCCTGCTTCCTTGTAAGACTGCATGGTGTATTGGTGGAAGTCAATAAATCATTAATAAATGGAGAGTTCCCAGAGTAAACATACAAAATAAATCAAAGTAAAGGTTGAAGTATTTCTATTTTTATTTTTATTTTTATGTTTATTTTATTTTATTTTATTTTATTTTTTGCAGAACTTGGGATTGAACTTGGGCCCTTGTGCTTTCCAGAGAAGTGCTTATTCCACTGAGCCATCTCCTTGGCCCAGAAAATAAGTGTCGGGTACTGCACAGATAGAGCTGAGATCTCTAAAAGGTCAGGATTCAAAGTTTCCCAGGCACCCTGATTCCAAACTCTTTCTGCCTTGGCCTCATGCAGAGCCAAACCCAAACCACAGAACAGGTCCACCTGACTTTGACCTGGGCAAGCAACCACAAAACTCTCCTTTATTAACCTTATAGGTTCCCCAAGGAAACCTGCTAAGATAACTCTGCTGTTTCAGCCAGTAGTCACCCTCCTTTAAAAATCCTATAAACTCTTCTGTCCCCCCATTGTTCACTGCTGTCTTGGTCCTCTAGACAGACAGCCTGCTTGAATCCCCCAATAAATCTTCTACTCACATCAGAATGCCTGGTACCTTGCACTTGCCAGGCAGGCACTTTATTATACTGAGATATCTCTTAGGCCCTACCTTTCGGAATGAAAATATTTTTCTTGTGCCATTGAATGTTGGAAGTATTTAACTTTTCATTTGTATAGGAGCTCACAGCTACAAGTTTGCCTTGGATCTTAGAGGAGATTTAGGACTTGAACTTTTCAGCAATGCTGAAACTGTTAGGACTTTGACAACTCGTAGAGATGTTTCAAGAGGAACTGAAACTATATGAGGACATTTTTATATATTTTGGGTTGATTTTTCTTGAGTACTTTTCATATTAAGCTCACAATAAACTTAAAGCTAAGACATATTCTCTTTTTATTCTTTTAAATATTTTACTGAAATATATTACAATTTATTGTATTACAGTGATTGCAGATAAGGCTAGTGTTCATATTAAATTTAAAAATCAAATATGTGTAAAATACTGTGTAAACCATCTTACCAGAGAGTTTTGTTGTCTGAGTTTGCCAGAGTTAGCACTACCAAAAAACAATAGTTGAAGTTCCTCTTGAAACATGTAAGCTGTACAATCATTAAGAGAAGGAAAGAAGATGAATGTGTATCAGTAGTGATCCCTGACAAAAGGGCTCTCTATCCAGCCTGAAGGATGGCACATGCATCATAAGTTGTGCATTATATTTACAACTTTGCAAAACTGTCAAGTGAACTTCAGTGAGAAATAATCTCTGGAGAAGGTGCAGAGATATGGTTAATATCCATAAAGTCAGAAGCCAACAGTTTTTAAAATTTGTTCTTATTGTCAGTAGAATATAATAATCTGAATATAGATTTTACTAACATTACATCTTTACTTGGAACTTTTTAATTCTCCAAGTACAGCTTAAATTTAATGAAGCATGTATGTATCTATTGATGTTTGTTGAGTCTTTTATGATAATTTTAGGAAATTAAGCTAAATATGTATTTGAGGTACAATGTTTGTCCTATGAAATTTATTTTTATGATTAACTAAACATTTGTTAATGGATAATAGTCAAATACATAGATTTATCTAATTAAATTACACCTTATAATTACCAAATACATACAAGGTGATATTCATATTATTATTAGTTGTTTTAATGTACACATAACATTAAGTGTGTTTGAATGAATTCATAGGTGAGGTTTTCACTTACAAAACAATATGAGTGTGATGTGTTTGACTTGTCATTGTTTCATGTATTTCTTCTATTGCATAAGCAATAATTTCATTACTACTTTATAAGCAATTAATTTATTTAAAACTTTATAATAGCTCAATTAAACTTGATTTTCTAAGCAATTCATATAAACACCAATATAGAATATATTTTCTATAATTACATACTTTAAAAACACATAAGGAAACATGTAAGGAAATAATGTAATATAGATATAAAAGATGGTGAGCAAAACAATATTTTAGTCTTGATGGTATTCCTCATGCTATCAAACACCAGAAGTAGCACAAAAATATAAAAGGGTAAAGAAATTAAAAATATTTATGAAGTCTAACAATCAAAAAAGTTGAAAATTTATTTTTGTTGAAAGGAAGAAGAGACAGACTGTTATCTGTCTCCTCATGGTTCAGCGTACTCAGAATGATAGGAAGCATTAATTACCAGCCTTTTCTTTCTAAATAAAACCAAAGACAGTAAAGATCAAGAGATATTCTTGCTAAGGGAAACAAGCTCTTTGTTTCTTCCCCATCTAATTTTTCTCTGTGGTTTTTCTGACTCAATACTGCACTCAATACCATCACTGCCTCTTTTTTTACACTCTGATTAAATCTCTCACCAGAACCAGTGAAGTTTTTCTTCATTTGAGCCTGAAATTTCATTTTCAGGGCATAATCATTGTCAGGTTATGCAGTGATAGTTCACAGCCTCATTATTTCTTGCTGCCATATATGAAATTATTTTCCCAGTCACAGTCTTTTGAACATTTTTCCTTTCTTGGAGTGATCATAGAGTACTATCTTTACAATCTGGATAAAATCTCATGAGATCTATTGCAGATTTTTAAAACTTAGATATGGCAGACAATTTATTGTGCTTTTTATTGTTTTTATATTTGTCCAGGATCTACTATGTCTCACTACACAGGTAAGATCCTAGTGATCCTCCTGTTTTCATCTTCACAAGCTCAGGGGACTAAAGGCATGTGACACCATGTGGGCCCAGTCACCTGCACAATAGGTGGATACTGAACCTAATCCTACACCTGCCTAAGTGAGCACTTTCATCCGCTGAGCTATCTGGCAGGAACTAACATTTAATTTTTGAGAATATGATGACATGAAATAATACATTTTAATAATAGTATGTGATTCCACGGAACAAAGAATAAATTTCATGGTTATATCATAAATTGTGTCTCTAACCGAGGTTTTTGGAATTTTTTTTTTTTTTTTTTTTTTTTTGGCAGAACTGGGGATTGAACTCAGGACCTTGCGCTTGCCAGGGAAGTGCTTATCCCACTGAGCCATCTCCCAAGCCCCTTCTAACTGAGGTTTGCACATGGTGAATTATATATATATATATACTCATTAAAGAAGTTAAAGCTATAATGTTTTATCACATAGCATACAGGTGCTACACATGCTGCATTTGTGAGTAGGATAACATAGCGAATCTTAAGGACTAAGGTATAAATAAGTAAATCAATTTTTATATGAGTATTCTCAGATATTACCACCTAATCCCTCTAATAATGTCAAAATAATTTATTCTCAGACCTAGCCCAAGAACAGGCCTGTTGAATGTGTGAGACAGCTTCCGTGCTCCCATGCACCTGCTGTACCTCTCCAGACCCAGCCCAGGACTGGTATGTGAGAGAAAACTTCTGACATGCTCTTGGGACCCCTCCAGAAGCAGGCCAAGCCCAGGCCCAGTGAGTGTGTGGGACAGCTTCCATGCTCCCATTTGGGTGCTGGATCTTTCCTGACCCAACCAAGGCCTACTTGTGAGTGAGTCCTCCTCTCCTGCTCCCTGGACCCTTCTAGATCCAGCCCAGGTCTGACATACAGGTCTGGGGTGAAACTATGCAGCTAAAGTCCCTGCAGAGAGACTAGGGATCCAAACTACGTAGCTGATCCAGGAGCAGAAAATCTTGCCAGAGGGAAACAATGCATTAACTTCCAAAATCTGCAGCAGTGAAGCTGAGCACAGCAGCCAGACCCAAGTCAGGCACAACTGAATGAACTCAAACTTGATAGATCTGCACCCAAATTTCAGTTGGTGCTAAGGTTATAACTGCACCAAAGCTCTACACCAAATATCAGAAGATAATGCTATGCAAAATGACAAAGAGAAGGAGCAAAATGCAATCTCAGTCCCTAGGAGATTAGAAAAATGATGTAATCCTTCAATGAGCAATATGGGAAACAAACAGCATGAAGCAGAGTCAAAGAGACATAGAGGAACTTAGAATCTCAATCACAAGCTTAAAAACCATTTCAGTAAAAGGGAAGATAGAGTTTCAGATCTTGAAGACACTGTTGCAGCTAGAAAAAAAGTGAAAAAAGATCTCTTAAAAACATCTAGGATGGGGTTCAGAGTAGCACTGGTCCTTCTACCACAGCAACCATTGAAGAAGAGTTGCCATGGCCCTCCACTATCCTATGACCTTGGGCCTCAACTAGGAGCAGAAGGTGATGAAGAAAGTGAGCAAACCGAAGCACAGCTGGCATCGCTGATGTCTCACCAAACACACAATGTTCGTGCAGGATATGATTTGCGAAGTATGTTGCTTTACCCCCTATGGCCAGCTCGCCATGGAGCTGCTCAAGGTCTCCAAGGACAAGTGAGCCCTCAAGTTCATCAAGAAAATGGTGAGGATGTACATCTGCACCAAGAGGAAGCATGAGGAGTTGAGCAATGTGCTGGCCACCATGAGGAAGACAGCTGCAAACAAGGACTGAGCCCCTCTGAAATAAAGCTTTGCAGAAAAAAAAAAATCTAGGATGAAGGAAAACATAAATCACCACATGCAAGATGATGCAAAGATGAACAAGGTGGGACTAAAACACATCAGTGAGAAAGAAGGAGTCAATATAAATGATATAAAAAGAATATGGGAAGAAGTAATAGCAGAAAACTTCCCAAATATGGAGAAACAATCTGACATTCAGGTAACTGAAGAATAAAGAACTCCAAAGTACATCAACCCAATTGAAAATACACCAAGATATGCAATAATGTAGAGGATTTCAGAAAATGGAAAAATATTCTCTGCCTCTGGATCGGAAGAACTAACATTGTGAAGATGGCCATATTCCCAAAATTATTGTACACATTTAATGCAATCCCAATCAAACTGTCACCAACATACCTCACAGACCTAGAGAAATTATTGCTAAAATGTATTTGGAACCAGGAAAACCCTGAATAGCAAAGGCAATTCTGGCCAACAAAGCTAAGGCAGGAAGCATTACAATTCCTGACTTGAAATTATACTACAAAGCTCCATGCTGATTTTATCACAGTGGCTTTGTAGTATTATTTCAACTCAGGAGGTCTATGATGTTTGATATTCAGGCAGTGATGTTAAGCTCTACTGCCTGTCTATCTTATGTAGTATTGATGTCATTAAGCTTCTCTTCTGAATCATTAACAGCTTAAGTTTACAGACCAAAAATTAGAGAATCAGAAGGGCTACAAGGATAGCCAACATTTTGGCCCTAGTCTTTCAAGGTCAGTGAGGACTCAGGACACAAAAGAAGCTGTATTTTAACATTCTGTAACTCAGTGACGTCCCAGATTTTCTGATTAAGGCAATTATGTATCCACAGATTAAAGTGATCAACAATGTAGAGTGTGCCTAACAAAGGTCACATGGAGAGAAAACATTCTCTCAGGCTTTTAAAGGGAGTAAATTGGTCAAGCAATGGCCATGACTCATCCACATGTCTGACACTAGAAAAAGAGGATATACAAAGCATGGTACAGTTTCAGGATAAACATGAGGTGATTTGACTGACCTTATCAGGTACAAAAGTTACATTTCTTGTTATACTGGTCTTGCTTTATCTTGGTTTTAAACATCCATCAGAAAAGTATGAAAATAAAATATAAAAAGTAAAGCCATATTAATATGCTGAGCTATAAAAGGTTCAAGTCAACAATTTCTGACACTGACTGTCCTATGGATAACCCACTACTATTAAGGACTACTGGACTATATTGGATTATTTTGCTGAATTCATACACCTACAATATTTAACTGGCAATGTAATACCATCTCTGACAAAACTAAACCAAAAAAAGGGAATACAAATGAAGGACCATCTTGTATATGTATATACAAAATAGGATAGAAATATAGCTACTTTCTCTTAGTTCAGTGAGAAAAAGATTTGTACTAGAAGAGTTTGGACAGGATATCATGTCTGCATCTTGTACTATGAATACCCACTATGAACAACAATATGCAATGTATTAATTATTGTAACTGTTCTATTATTTGGTCTTTTGAAATTGTCTCATTGCTATTTCTTTCTCAATAAAACTAGTAAAAAAATGAAGGGAAAAAGAATGGTAGCATTCAAGACATGTGAGACAGAAAAGGAAGATTACAAAGGATTTTGTGTACTGTATTTTTATTTTTGAAAACTAGAGTAAGATTCATAGTGCCACTGGGAGGATGTCTGGCAATTATGCAACAAACTGTTATCTTCCATCTGGGATGACGGAGAAATTTCATTTTCTACTTTGTAAATTTTTGTTTTGTTTTATTTTTCTTCTCAAAATAGTGTAGAATTTTATTCAAAGGAAATGTCCTATGGCACAGTAGGATAACAAGGTTGACATGATTAATTGTATATTTCAAATCACTAGTAAAGTTGATTTGCACTGTTATCAACACAAAAGTCAACGTATCTGTGTGGTAGATCCTCTATGATTCTGGGAGGCAGACCTCATAGACTGATCGTTTCCCATCATACACATACTTTAAAATATCACTCTGTCCCATGCTCTGTAGTTACTATGTGGCATTCAGAAATTTTGAAAAAGCAATTTGTTGCAGAATAGAAATAATAGCAAGGAATATAGTAGGACAAAATCTATCTTTTCAGTTTGTATTTCTGTTGAATAAATACTCTACTCATATGCTCATAATCTATGTCGGTAAAGATACCTATTTGAATACGTTGAACATACCTGTGTTGGAGTGCTCATTGTGAGTTTGCTAATCTTTAAAAGAATGAAAATTTAATGTCACTTTCATGATACAATAGTATACATTAACTAATGAATAATAGTTTAGGCAATATCAATAAGTGGGAAGGAGAAAAAATCATAAACTTACTTTTGGTGTATAATTATTCTTCTTGAAAGTGTTTAAATTTCTCCAAGTTCCAAAAAAAGTGCTCTCTATTGTTTATTCTTATTTTATTTTATTTTCAATTATTTAATCATTAAAATTTACTAGAAAACCATGGGAACATGGGATAATCTTTCTTGCAGGGGAATAGTAAAATATATCAATTGGCTCTGGTCAAAGAAACCAGATTTCAGAGATAATTTGTATGGAGCACTTGGTCAGCTAGAATTACTGATTTCAAATAAAAAGCCTTAAAGCATCAAAAAACCCCACATTATTCTTTTGAATAACAATGTTATTGTCAGTTAAGTTTTGAAAGGATAATTGTTCATAAATAATACATTTCTAAGCCTCATAGCTAGGTATAGAAATGTGGCTTAATTGTGACAAGTTTAATGTACCTGCAAGGATTTGTGGAATTTCTAGGTTGTTTTATTAAAGTTAAAGTTATTTTTAATTGTATGTATTTAAGGTGAAACACAGGCTTTGTTACACATTCTGCAATAGTTAGTAAATGAAGCAAATTCACATACTGTTCTCCTGTGTGTGTGTGTGTGTGTGTGTGTGTGTGTGTGTCTGTGTGTGTGTGAATTGGCAAGAACACCTTGCTAAAATTTTTTAGCAATAATCTAGAAACAGTATTGCTAACTATCTTCCTTGTTATGAACTAGCTATTGAGAGCTCTTGTTATATATGTCTGCTAATGTGTTAATATATATTTTCTGGCTGCTATTTTTGTATTTCCAGACTCACTAGCCCAACTCTTAACCATAACTTAATTTTACACCTGACTTCTGTTGTTTGTTCTCACCCATAAGTGAAAGCATGCTGTGTTTTATTTCCTTCTCCTTATTTCACTTTGTGTTATGTTCTTAAACTTAATTCATATGGTGACAAGTGGCAAGGTATTTTTTTCTTAAAAATGTAAAATATTGTTTGCAGCTATATGTGTGCTTACAGACACACACACACACACATGTCACTGCTTCCGCACCCTTTCCTTCATCAATGCACATATGAACTTTTGCCATGCTCATGTCCAGATCTATTTAACTTTTTTCAGCACCTCTAGACTGCTTTCTGCAATGGGTGCATCAGCATACTTATTATACACCCCCCCAACAGCTGGCAAGAATTTCCTTTCCTCTACTCCTGCACTAATAACAAGTATTCTTTTGAATTTCAGAAAATAACCATCTTAACAGATGTACCTTCATATTTTATTATATTCTGGATTTGCCTTTTCCTGATGCTTAATTATGAACAATTTTTTACATACCTCCTGGTTACTGTTATATCTTCTTCAGATAAATGACACTTAATTTATTTATGCATTGATTAATTTTCCCAGGGAGATGCCTCCCAGGTTCTTGAGGTTTGTGGGGAACTCACTAAGTAGCCAGTACTAGCTTTAATCTTGCCGTAGTCCATTTGAACCTCCAGAACACTAGCGTAAGAGATGTGTGCCTCCTCTCAGGATCTTATTTAAAATTTTTGGTTTGCTTTCGCTTGCTACAGAGTTGCATCTATTCTTTACATTTTGATATTAACCCTTTATCTAATGTCATACTTATGAATAATTTCCCAGTCCTCATATTGCATTTTAACTGTTGTTTGTTCACTTTGCTTTATGCAGGCCTTTTATTCAATACAGTGTCTTTGACAGACTTTGTTAAATGATCCACACTTTCACTTTCCACAGTTTATGATTTGAAAATTCTCCAAATAATTGAAAAATTTATATTACCTGTCACCTGTGAATCAAGCGAAAACAAATCATATTTAAATATATACTGAAAAACTGCATGAACAGAAACAACTCCAGACTCTTCTCCTTTTACAAATTGGCCAAACACATTCACTGGAAGAAAGATGACCGACTTAGTAAGTGGTGCTAGAAAACCTGCCTTTCCACATACTGAAGGTTAAACTAGATCCATCTTTTTTCACCATGCACTAACTAAAATTGAAATGGATCAAAGATCTAAATATTAAAACAGAAACAATAATCTTGTGAAAAATAGAATAAATAGAGCTCTTGAAGCCATTACTGTAGTTGCAGACTTTATGAACACAACTCCAATGGGCAC
Source organism: Ctenomys sociabilis (assembly GCA_004027165.1). Classification (NCBI taxonomy): domain Eukaryota; kingdom Metazoa; phylum Chordata; class Mammalia; order Rodentia; family Ctenomyidae; genus Ctenomys; species Ctenomys sociabilis. The sequence continues at coordinate 15,107 of PVKA01042094.1, forward strand.
AGGAAGTATCACAAAGAATCAACAAGTGAGATCACATTTTATTAAAAAGCCATTGAACAGCAGGAAAAAGCGCTAACAGAGTGAAGAGACTGCAGAACCAGTGTATAGGAAAAAAAAAAAAAAAAAAAAAAAAAAAAAAAAAAAAAAAAAAAAAAAAAAAAAAAAAAAAAAAAAAAGGTCAGGTCTTTCTCAGACAAAGGGCCATTACCTAGAATATAAAAATAACTATAAGAATCATATTGCCCAATCCAAAAATGGAAATATGAAATGAATAGGCATTTCCCATATGAAGAGGCAGAAATACCAAGTAAATATATAAAAAGATATTCATCATCACTGGTCACTCCCGAGGTGCACATTAAAAAATACTATGAGACTAATTTTGCATCCTCACATCTTATAATCTGAACTATTAATTTGAAGAAAACAATGTACAATATAACAACCATTGTTGAGTTCCTATCATTTTGTTTAGTGAAATTCTATATCATTTCTATTTTTTTTTACAATTTTTACTCCCCTTAAAAATCTTACAACACTCATAAGCTTTGTTTATTAAACAAAAAAAAAAACAAAACAAAACAAAAAAAACAAACAAGGGAACAGAAAACCACTGTGATTCTAGCTCACCCCAGAAAGAATGGCTATTAAGAAATCAAGCAGATCATTAGTCGTACATGATGCTTACTAAAACTTGGCTTTGTATATGGGATCATTCATGCATCTACAACATTATAAATTAAAATCTTTTACACAAAAGCTAAGTTTCAATTGACTATAGCCATAGCATCATCACAACTAGTTTTGTAGAAAACATGGGACACATGCTGACAGCTAAATCACAGACTGGCTTCTCCTAAGCAGTCCGTCTAACGTGAAAATCTGGAAAATGGTATTTACTATACAATTAAAGCCAAGAAGTTCTACCTGTAATCATCCAAATGCATGTGAGAATCCTCTTTGGACAAGGTAACTAAATTATCCCTTTTCATGTAAAACTTTAATGTCTATTGTTTCATCCAGCTTCAGGAAATCTTACCATTCATACTACCATGAGATGTATTAACTTAGGTTAAACAATAAATTACAAATTCCTTCCTAAAGATAATACTTTTGACACATTAATCATTAATTTTATAATAATTTGAAACAAGACAATACTGTTTATTGTAAAGTTAATTACTTGCTGCAGGACACTGGCCAGTCTGATTTAGTTTTTATGTTAAATTTATACCTTCTAGAAACTACCAATAAAAAGGCTAAATTCAGCTTTTAAATGGTCAGGAGACTGGGCATGGTGGTGCGGCCCATAATCCTACTTCTTGGGAGGCTGTAAACAGGCAGATCACTACGAGTCTGATCTAGTAGTGAGACCCTGAACATCCTGTAGACCCTTCCCTCATAAAAAAAAGAAAGAAAATGGGGTAAATGGTCAGGAAAAAAGTGTAAAGTTTTGTGACTTTGACTACACAGAAAGACTAAACTATCTTTATTTTAGTTTGAGTGTTTTTTTTTTTTTTTTTGTCTTTTTTTGAGACAGGGTCTCACTGTGCAGTTCAGGCTGGCCTTAAGCTCACTTTGTAGCTCAGGCTGGTCTCAAACTCACAACAATCCTCCTGCCTCAGCCTCCCTAGTGCTGGGATTACAGGCATGCGCCACCACGCCCGGCTTATCTTTATTTTAGTAGATGACCATTTCAAAAGTAATGCACATTTTAGTTATTAAAGTTCACTTTCACTTTAAATGATTACATTTTATGTTTCAATTGTAGAAAAAAATGAAGCATCTTGAAAGATAATTGCTGTATTACTGAATGGGTACATTGACCTTTTGAAAGATGTAAAAAGCAGACTGGGAACAAGCCTCTATTTGCTGATTCTAATAAGTTTGAATTCCTTGTTTTGCTTATTTGTGATAATTCTTCTCCCTTGAAGAGAAGCTGATGTGGCAGCTGGGTTGGTTGTAGTTGTATTAGAGTCAGATAAAGAATGTTGTTAGAGAATCTACAGAAACCTTTTAAAAAGTAGCATAAACTACTCTTTCTTAAATGAAGAAAATTATGTGCAAGTTAAAAAAAATCAATCAACAGATGCTGGCAGAGGTATGAGAAAGAAGGAAGCCTTCTCCATGTTGGTGGGAATGCAGATGGTGAGACCCCCAGAAATCAGTGAGGAAATTCAATAGCCATCAGTTGTTCAGTTTACCAGATATGACTGTGTAAGATTCATTTCAAGAAAAACAAAACAATAGCAAAGAAGTTAGAAGAAATAAACTAAAAAAAATTAGAGTTTAAAAAGTATTAAGCATTAACTGCCCCTTTCAAAAGACTGGTAGTGAAAATCTAAAAGCTACAACAGATACTATGAAAGAGAAAGAAATTGTTCAATGAGAAGGAAAAACTGGGATGAGAAAAATGACAAAGGAAAGAAGGGGATATATATATATATATATATATATATATATATATGTACATATATACATATATATGTATATATGTACATATATACATATATATGTATAGAAATGT
>PVKA01042095.1:0-17631 GCA_004027165.1 Ctenomys sociabilis
AAGAAATAGGCACAAGCCTAGCAGGATAGAACAAGAGGCAGGGCTGAGATCTGGACCCAGGGTCTCTGACACCTACAAAAACAAGATGCAGTTCCCCAAATTCCCAGGAGTACAGGAGGTACTTCCGGTTCACACCCAGGTTCCTCTCCCACCAATCCTCTCCCAAATCCTATTGGAAGAGACAGAAGAGGTCAGTTTCCTTCTGTTTAGTGTAAAGTCACCCACTCTTCCTGTAGAAAAACCTAGGGGGCATTATTTTGATGAAGTGGGCCTTCCCTGCCCTCTTAGAAAGGGACTGGTGAGTGCAGAACTATAGATCTAATTCCCCAGATGTTGAGATGCCACATTAGATGATTCAGTGAGCTTGGTTGATCCACTACCAACCATCCCATTTCTTGCACCAGCTTGTGCCCCATACTCCCAGCAGGAGGCTGTCCTAGTTATCCCCACCTCTGCAGGTTGCTGGGCTCCCCTCACAGGCCATGGCTGGATATAGCTCTACCTTGCCTTGCTTCCCCTTTTCGGGAGCCTAGAAATTGTCACGGACACAGTGAATAGATTTTGTAGCTACATGTTCCTGTGTCAGTTACAAACGATATACCAAGGAGGCATACACAAAATGGAAAGAAAAGATTGATAATAATAACCAACAACTTGCCTGTTTTAGAAAGTGACCTGGTCCAGGGGTTGAACTTGACTGCTATATCTGTAGAGTTGTACACAGGGCAGGGAGCATACATCCTAAGGACAAAGAGTAGGATGAGCTGGCTGAGTTACTGAAGTATAGAAGTTAAGAGTGGGGGAAGCAAAAGCTTGATATCAAAATTCATAATATGCTACTATGTTACTTAAACATCGAAATGAATGCAGAAAACTATGATGCACAAAATACCAAAACGAAAATTCTAAATTTTGCTATCTTTAGACAAATGAAGAAAGAAGCTGGAGGCAACAATAAGAAAGAACTGCTTCTTTTTATTCTTGTTATTTTTTTTGTTTTGGCTGTTTCTGAGTAATCTGAAGAGTTGATTTATGCCCTCAGAGTTTTTGCCATTGCTTCTCAACTACTCTCTGATCTTTCTTGGGCATAAACTTCACATATAAACTCTAAAGAGAAGACTTGCCTGCCAAATTTTATACACTGGCAGGGTATTTCCAACGCTGTTACTAAATCACCTCTCACAAAGTTCAGTCAAAATCCTTGTGTTAGTCCTACGTGTTTTGTACTTATTATCCCCAAAATAACTGTTAAAACAAAGAAACTATTATCTCAGAATGTCCGTGTCATGACTAGAGGTGACCCTCGGCTGATTGCCTCTGGTTGAGATTCTGTCACAAAGCTGCAGACAGCAGGAGGCCCATCTCGGCAGCTATCTGAGATTCCAAGCAGCTTACATAGTAAGACAGTAAGTAAGCAGGATTCCAAGCCTGCTTTCATGGATGCTGATGGGCTTTGGATTCTCTCTAGTTTTGGATTCTCAGTGGCCACTTCTTGGCCAGTCTTTCTGGACTTCACAGAATAGCAGCTGGCTTAGATCAAAGGGAGTAACATGAGAGCCAAATGCAGCCCGGAGGAGGCAGCAATTCCAGCGGCCAGGGCCTTCTTCTCTCTTACACTCTGTTAATTATAAAGGGCTGAGTAGGTCCAGTCCTACCATCCACAGAGAAAATAGCACAAAGACATGAAATCCGGAAGAAAGGGGGTATCACGAGACCATAGCTACCCAGATCAGGACCAGTGATGGGAAAAGAATAAAAAAAATTGCAGTGTAGATTTCTAAAATTTACTCAAGGTAAAGAACATTTTAATTCCAGTTTTTGAGAAGTTTGCAAACTATAATTAAAAGAAAAACACAAAATTGATTTCCAAATATCACACTAAAAAGATATCAAATGTTTTAACAAATAAGCTAAACAATAATTAATATGAAAAATATGCCAAATTTAACCAGTGAGTTGAAAATGTGTGTACTGGTGTTACAGTTGTGATATAATATGTTCTCCAAAGTCCCATGTGTTCAGGAGTACTGGGAAGTGAGTGTATCACAAGGACACGGTATTCGTCATGAAACTCTAGTTGAGTGTGTTGTTAAGAGTTGGGGTCTGGAGCTGGGGGGATAATATGGTGGTTTGATGTGCCCACCTGGCAAGCACAAGAACCTGAGTTTGAGGCCCGGTAGGTCATACTGTGCCAGTTCCAGAACCATGAGCACACTGTGCCAGCCACTGAAACCAGGCATGGTGGTGCATGCCTATAATCCCTGCTCAGAGAAGGCTGATATAGGAGGATTACTATGAGTCTGAGTTGCATAGCAAGACCCTATACCAAACAAACAAACAAGCAAGCAAGCAAATAAATAAATAAATGAAAGAAAAAAAAGAGCCTTGCCAAAAGAACATATCTTTCCTTAGCCACTGTCTTAGTAACTTCTCTTATTGACAAGATAAAACACACAGCATCCCAAACTAAAAGAGGGTAGGTTTGTTTCAGTTCACAGTTTGTAGAGGTGAGTCCCCAGTGGGCTGGTTCTGAGGCTCCAGGCAGAGCAGTATCTTAGAGGAGAATCAGTCCACAGCATGGCAGGTAGGAAGACCACAAGTATCCAAAGCAGTAAGCAGCAGCAGCACCAAGCCTAACTTCTTTCTATCCCCTTGTAGTCCATCCAGGTTACAAACGTACAGATTGGTGCTTCCATTATCTATGCCCTTAATCCACACTCCTGCCATCTTGAAAACTCCATCTCTGCTGGCATGAAGTTTTCAGGAGACATCTAGATAGGAGTCATAGTAGCTTTTCTCTTCATTTCTTGCTTCCTCACTGCCATGAGGGAGTAGCTGTACTTCACTAGACCCTTCCACCATGCCACTCTTGGGATGGGGTAACCATGGACTGGGAACCACAATAAACCATTAAGTTTCAAGCATCAGGTGCTGTTCCTCAGTGACAGCCTTGGACTCAACTTGTAGCCTAGGCTGGCCTTGAACTCCCAATTTAGCCTTCTAAGTGCTGCTATCATAATATGTGTGTCTCCATGCTGACTAAAACTTTATTTAAAAAGAAGCAAAGAATATGCTATCTTCAAATTTCATCTTTGATTTTGTTTCAGCAAACAATTATTATAAAATTAAAATTAAAGTGGCCTATGTTGAAAAAAGTTGAATCTGAATACTCAGATAGGTAGGTCTTCTTTTGGTTACAAAATAAAATATGTTGTGTCAGCCTTCTAATATGTTTTGAAATAACTTTTTATGGAAGTACAACATAAAGATCAACTTAATTGATATTGTGTTAAATTGTGAAATTATATAACGCTGTTCTACTGAGCATGCACCTCTCTTTCTATCCCTTAATATTGTTTCTGACTTCTAGTCATGTATTTTTTTTCTCCTATAAAAATGTGAACATATACAAGTATTACAGAGGTCAGACAAGCAAGTCTGAACATTGATTCACTTTTTTAACCTGAGTTTATTATTTCTCTTAAATATTTTTGGCAGATTACTTCTCACTGGACTAATCATACCATTGCTAGTGTTTGTGGTCACCTTCATATATTTAAATAAGAAAATTTGAATCAATTTTTTACTGCCCTTTTTAGATCAACATTTCCACATTACTTTGCACACTACTTCAGGTTTCCCGAGTATTCTATGCAAAGTATGTTGATTTACACTTTAGCACCATCTCCAATCTTCAGTATTTCAGAAGGGATCATTTTAATTTCCCTATTAAGTTGCTCTATTTCTAATAATCTATATTCAAGACATTACTCTTCCTTAGAATTCCTCCAAGGAATGTTGTTCTCATTATTGTTTTTTTTTTTTTTTAATACAGTAATAGCTATCCAACCTTGTAGTTATCATACAGATATATTCATTGATATATGTAAGCTATATTGTGGCATTTTAGTACTTTTATATTTGCTACATCTTATATCAATGATGTTTTATTCATCATTCAAGGAATTATTGGCTATTACTCAATAATAATTTTTGTATCTGAGGAAGGATTAACGTGATAAGAAAATGACATAAAATGCAATAATGAAATACACCATCATCCCTCATTATTCTTGATGTACTGGATAAATATCACATTATATTCTGAGAAGGTATATGCCCCAAGAAAAAGGGGTGTTTGAGGTGTGTTTATGCCTTTCCATTTATTCTTGCAGTAGAGAAGGAAGAAAACCAACTGAGGAAATTACATCTTAATAATCAGGTTCAAATTAGATAGTAAAGCCTTCTCTTCACTAACAATTATGTTGAAATTCATTGTTGAATTGAAATTTTCTAAAACTCAAGAATAAATGACAGAATCCTAGATTGAAGTAGTAAAGGGAAATAGAATTCTCTTGCATTTAGTCATCCAGCAAGAAAGGCTATTGAGCAGTATTTTGTAACAAGGATTCAGATTATCCCATTTTGCTAAAAGGGTATATTACAATATTTTTTAATGTACTACAGGAGAAGAGACATCATTCACATGACTTAAAATGTTTAAATTCTTAATGAACTTTCTAATAAAGATATTATCCACTATCCCTTTATGTCAGTTCTATAAGTGATTTAAGGATTACCAGAATGTGAAAAGAGATTAAAAGGGGAAAAGATGACAATAGAGCTTTTTCAGAGAGGAAGGTGCCCAAGATTTGGAAGGAGTTGGGTAAGGATATCAGAGGGAAGGGAATAAGTAGAGAAACAAAAATCAGTGAGATGTATCATATACATGCACCAATACCTGACAATAAGTGAAATCACTATGTACTGCAAACGTAAGCTGATAAGGACAAAGTCCATTTCACCCAAGTATCAAAGAGTGTTACTCAGCATAGGACATACCAGAAAACATCCTTGCCATTGTAGTTACCAAGCCAAAGCCTACCATTCCTAAAAATTTAAACTACAAGTCATGCTTGTTAACTTTATAATCTTTTCAAGTTTAACACATTTCAGAATTGACTGGTTTGTTGGCAAATAATCTAGATAAACTAATTTTTTCTGTCACAACTAATATTGAACAAAACATATGCTGAATAAATTGCCACAGTATTTGCGCTTTTATAACATTTCCATAAAGAATTCTAACTTGATTTGCTTTGTGGACGTATCTTCTCTGTCATTAGTTAGATCTCAGCATGTTATGTGACAGAATTACTGTGCAGTTGTATTTGAGATACTTTCTCCATTAGGAATCATTCAAGAAAACATGTGTGATGTCATCTTTCCCTAGCATTTCAACAGTGTTTTTTTTTTTTTTTTTTTTTTTGGCAGAACTGGGGATTGAACTCAGGTCCTTACACTTGCCAGAGAAGCGATTATTCCACTGAGCCATCTCCCCAGCCCCTCAACAATGTTTTTGTAGCTGTCACTTTCTGAAAGGCCTACATTTTGTGTAGAGCTGAGATATTGAGCTATTATTTTTTTCTCTTAGATATTTCTTTTGCTTTACACTAATTTGTGTTTTGCTGTGAATGCTAGTTAGGCTTTGAGAATTTTTGTTTGTTTATTAACAAAGACATCTCTGCAACTCTTGCAGTATGGTTTTGTACTTCTTCATCAGTTATGACTATGAAACTCAATGTAAAAAGATTCAGGTGTCCAAGAAAGAAATTCTGTGGTCTTCATTTCTGCTAAAGTATCTAATCTTTTAGCATTTGAATATTTAACACACCTAGAGATAAAAAAAAATGATGCTCTTTCCCCTAAAAGCAAATCCTTTGTTGTTTATTTTCATCTCAGTAAAATAGGATTGGGAGGAAATAAATAATACATATTTACACCTTGGTTTTTGTTCCTATATGTCCATAAAAAGAACCAGCACTTTTAAGGGAGTTAGAGGACACCGAGGCTGGGTGAGAAAGATACATGATTAGCTGGAGCATAATTATAGTGGTATACAAAAGGGAAACCTTGCTTGAAAAAAGCCAGTCTTGGTGTACAAAAGAGGTTCAGTGACCAAAACTGGAAATGATTTTAGCTACAAATTCAACATACATATGCATGATGCTATGGGTAAATAGCAATGAGTATGAGCCATTGTAAATGACTGAATAAATATTTGAGTCATACCAAAAAGTTATGAACTGTTTAAAAATTGGAGATACTGGGCTGGGGAGATGGCTCAGTAAAATAAGTGCTTGCCTGGCAAGAACAAGGGCCTGAGTTCAATCCCCAGGCCTGCAATAAACAAACAAACAAACAAACAAACCTTGGAAATGTTCCTGGAATTAATATGTTTATAAATTCTGTTTGAGGGACCAGGAGAGAGCTCAGTGGAATAAATGCTTGCCTTGCAAGCACAGGGTCTTGAGTTCAATCCCTGATACTGTAAAAAGTAAATAAATAAATAAATAAAAATAAATTTTGTTTGAGGAAATATTTTAAAATACATCAATGATTTCTTTTCAGATATTAGTTACATTAAAAATAATGGTCTACTTTGGCTTGCTTTTGAGGGTTCAAGGCATGGTCTTTAACTTAATGCTTAGTATCCCTCAATAGCTTGACACAGATGAACTCTTCAAGGTCTTCATTTAAAAATATCTTCTCATTAGACTTTTAAAAATGGATAAAAATTCTTAGCTTCCCTTTTTAAAGTAGGTGCTTGTTTTTTTCCTACATATATTTTATTCAGATTTGTTCAATTGAATAATCAAGAGTTTATTAAATTGTTCACACCTTAGCTATCTGCCTACTCATCAGCTACTTTCTCAGAGTGAAAGGCATTGTATTTTAGAGTTCTAGTATCTCTGTATCTATTTTTACTTTTAGCCATATATAGATTTGTACCTGCTCATTTTCAAAATAGTGAGCCATTGTCATAGTACTGTATCACTGAAGGTAATTCTCATGGCTACGTTCTTCAACATAAGATTTCTTCATGTGCCTCTGGATTTTTCAGGAAGTGCATTCTCACTGGAGTAGAGGTTGAATTTTAGTTACTGCAGTCCCCATTTATTCCAGGGCACATATTCTAAAAACCCTCAGCGGGTTCCTGAAACTACAAAAAATACTAGACCATAGATAGACCAGGGTTGTTGTTTTGTTTTTTTTTTCCTCTATGCATATAAAATTTTGAAAATTTCACCTTACAAATTCAGCACAATAGGGCTGGCCAAATGGCCAAATAGCTCAGTGGATTAAAATGTCTACAAGCAGTCACAGGGGCCAGGGATTTGATCCCAGGCCTACCATACAGGTCCTGCCTCCTGGGGCACCTTGACACTGCAATTGAGACTGGGCTTCATGGCACACGCCTGTAATCCCAGTTCTTGGGAGGCTATGAACAGGCGGATCACTATGAGTTGGGTCTAGTAGTGAGACTCTGAACACTCCGTGGACCCTTCCCTAAAATACAAAAAAAAAAAAAAAAAAAAATTCAGCACAGTAACCAACATACAGTACAACAGTCACAATCATGTGAATATGATCTTTGTTCATTTCTCAAAATTTTTGAGTATGTTCAGACCATGATTGAGCTCTGCTAAATGAAACCAGAATGCAAAGCAAAGAGGGGGCATTGTTCTTGTTTTCTCTCCTTGTTTGTGTTTCCCTCTCCCCCATTTATATATTTGGTACAAGATCTCACTACACAGCTCGGATTGTTTTCAGCCTCCCCAGTGCTGAGATTACAGGCATGTGCCACCATCTCCGAACTGGGTTGCCAGCTCAGCTTGCCCCACAGCAGGGCTGGCATGGCATGCAGGACTGAGATCAAAGCCTGGTCCCTGTGCTTACCAAAGCAGGTGCTTAGTCTGTTGAGCTATCTTGCCGGCCCTCATGGTTTTTCAACTGCAAGGCAAAGGATAAGTTCCAACAGCTTGGAGTGTTCTCAGTATGTGTCAGCTCATCCACAAAGCATATCCTAAGGAAAATGGGAGAATATGTCAGCTGAATAATCTGAAATGCATTTGATGTTATGTTCTGTAAGCTTGCAGCCCAAGGTCATGGTAATAGGCTTGGAATGCTTTAAAAGGCAAAATATCTCCAAAGAAGGGTACTTTTTCTTGACCTTTGAATTACATGAAAGTTACTAGAATTAAATGATAAATTAATTTTACTGGCCACAGTGAAATTTTATTTGGACATAGCCATATTCCTTTGTTTATACATCATCTCTGGCTGCTTTGGAGCTATGTCAGAAAAACTGACCGTGCTTATGAATGGACCATGAAGGCTACATGATTGCCTATCTGTTTTGTTTGTTTGCTTAAACAAAACTTTTGCAGATCTCTGTTCTAGCCTTTGTGGAATTAATAAAGATAGTATCCTTTTTCAAAAATTGTTTTTTAATTTATTAATATTAATATTATTGCAAACCATTTGCTCTCTGTGTTTTGATGGTGTCGAGGCTACATTTTCTTAATTTCATCCTTGGTTGAAAGCACTGCTTCTAATGATTTGCAAAATTATTGTGTTCAAATTCCACAACTAAAAAATAACTTTGCTGTTATTCTGAGCTTTGCTCTGATGAATCCATTTGTGATGGGTCTGAAGGAATGGGCTGCCATCATTGCATCTATTGTACTCTTCAAAATTTTCTGAGTGTATAGAGGAATTGATGTTTTATGCTTTGGTAGTGTTGTGAAGAAGGTATTCTGATTCTAGAGTCTCGTAACCTTTAGAAAGACAAAACTCAAGCTAATTATCTTGTTACCCCACCTGCATAAACTTATATCATGTATCATGTTGGACAATTTGAATGCCTTCATTGAAGATATGTAATTATAACCAAACCTCCCGCCTCTCCTTTCCTTACAATAAAATGTAATTCTAACCTTTAGTTCCCCAGAATAAGTATTGCATCTCTTTCCCTCTGTTCTGCAGTTATATGTGGCCATAAACCTAGATCTTATTAATACAGTATGATTAAAAATTGTATGTCCAGCTGCCAGAAACGTATCTTTAAGTGACAGGCATTTTTTTCCCATAAGTCTATGTTTTTTATTTACTGGTTAGATGGAATGCGACATAATGCTGGTAGCTCTAGCAACTCTCTGGGGCCCTGCTGTGCTCTTTGTAACAAAAACTATGGGGAAGCAACAAGAAATATCAGTATTTTTTATAATATTATCTATCTTAGCAACTGGGGGATGACAATCTTTCAGTTTTTATTATTTAAAAAATAGCCAATTCTTATATCATTTGAAGTTCTTTTTAAAATTCTTTAGCCACACTGAAACACAATCCAAATGTGTTTTGTAGGTTACTGAGTATTATTTTTCAGCATACCTGCCCCATTCTCCATACAATTCCATGCTACTGTATTACTTTTAATCTAAATGTTTATCATATGGGGGACTTATGTCCTAAACTCTCAGATAAGCTCCTGACTTGTACAAAGGGAACATTTCATCAGCTGGGCCAGAGTGACTCACGGATGACCACACACTCTAAATCAGAATGATGGTTTAGATATCTAAGTCTTTGCTGAAATCTTAAAAGAAATGATCTCTTTTCTAATTGCTACACAAGTGTAGATCATGACCTGGATCTAATGAACAGCTAGTAGTATAAATTTCTACTTTAATTCTTCAATGTGCTATGCTTTTTTTTTTCTTTCTTTCTTTTTTTTTTTTTTTTTTTTTTTTTTTTTTTTTTTTTTTTTTTTTTTTTTTTTTTTTTTTTTTTTTTGTGGAACTGGGGATTGAACTCAGGCCTTCCCGCTTGCTAGACAAATGCTTATTCTACTGCGCCATCTCCCTGGCCCCCTTTCTTTTCCCACTGCCTCTCCTACCTAGAAGCTAGTTTGACTCAGTCAGCTAGTCACAAAAGCTGAAGTGTTGTTATGCTAATTTTTATAATAGCCCCATGAATTTAGAGGAGATAGATTTATCTCACAAAGATAGCTTTGTGCTGTCTTCAGAATCCAGCAATAAAATCAGAGGGTGAGTTGCTTCATAAATTTTGTACAATCAAAATGTGTTTGAACCCCAGACATGATTGCCAGTATTCTGACATTTCACTGATTTTAAACAACTAGATTATATAATATAATGATTGTTTTCCTCAAAATCTTTCTATAAGCTTTGATTGATCAATACAATTGAGAACTATTGTCCAAGACTGTCTTTAGACATAAAGCAACTTTCATGCCATATTTTAATTAATACATTTTGTCTATGATAATGTAAATTTTTGCCAAGGCCAAAAATGGAATTAGAGTTAGGCTTGATAATTAAGAAGTGGGAAGCATTTCAGACAAGTTGTTGAGTAAGGGAGAATAATATTTTAAGTTCTTACCTCGTGCTAGGTTTTTGCTTTAATCTTGGCAATCACAACTACTGCCATTAGTTCAGTGCATGCTCTGGAACTGTCATGATACTAAATACATGGTTTTACTAATGTAATCCTTACATGACTGGCATTTCATTCCAAATTACATCTGAGAAGCTAATAAACTGCTTGAGTTCATCCAATCATTAAGATACGCCAAATAAGGATCAAGTCAAATGCCAAAGCATAAATTAGGGTTGATTAGAAAAGATCTCCAAAAAGCCAACAGAATTCACTCCTTTCCCCGGTTCACTGCTATATACACACTCTTTCACTACACAACAGACAGACAGGCTTCAAAATGGCAGAGGGAAGGGTCAACAAGGTAGCTCAGCAGTCTAAAGGGTCTGCTCAGGCGAGTTTAGACAGGTGCTCAGGACCATGGTTCAATCCCTGGCACCACACGCTGTGCCAGCCCCACCCTCAGGTGGGAGCCAGCCCAAACAACAACAAAACAGCAGAGTGTATCATGAACAGTTCTACAGGGAGGATTTGCTTCTCTGATATGTGAGTTGTTTACTAAAATATTGAGAAAAAAAAAAGAAAAAGAACATATCTGACTTACCTCTTGGCGACAAAACCTTGCTGTTTATAAGAAACAGCCCTTGTTAGGCGGAAGGGAATGTCCAAAAGCTAGGTACTGGTATCAGCAATTTAACAAAGTATATAGGCTTGCACCAATAGTGACAAGAAGCCTTCGTGACCGTCCACTCACCCAGCTGTATCCAGCAGCACAGCCAGCAGGGCTGTTCATCAAATAAATAGTTTGAATCTCAGAAATAAGAATTTTGCTTCCCAAGGTGAATTCTTTACTTGTGTGAAGTTTTGATTTTCTCTTTTGTTCTTTGTCTCATCGCACTGCCTCTCCTGTAATTAGTTCACTGTGTGTACACCACTCTTAGGTGTATCCCTGACTAGCAACAGATTCAGTTTTATTTTGAAATTGGGCTGCCTAGTAAGTCATAGGCATATACATACACCATGAACTTTGCATTTTCTGTCCATTCCGAAGAAAGCCTACCATTACTTTTAACTGAGGAAAACAGGCAATTCTCATTGTTTTCCTGTACATCAGTGGTGATTATCAGTAACTGAAACATTTCAGCCTAGCAGAAGACTCAGAGTTTTCTGATAGGATCATGTTTTCCCTATTTGTTCTCTAAAACTAATCTGGATATTGGGATAGGGGTGATGAATCATGAGAGTTGATGGATGCACTTGCCGCTGTCTGTAAATAGAGGCCGATGCTGTTGTAAGGACGTGGAACACTTTGGCAGGCTTTCATTTCACTGGCTTCTTTCCACTGCTTGATGGAATTTGTTTTCTAGCAGCAACTATGGAATGGAGTAGTGTCGCATTTTGTAACTCTGTGTGACTTCCTGCACAAGAAGCAGCTCGAAATTTTCTGTGATTGCAGGATGTAAAGGACAGCTCAGTCATGCAACTGTAAAGAAAAGGTCAGAGCAGGCTGCTTTTAATGCAGACCACAGAAATGGCCTCCTTTTTCCAAATGAGATCATATTTATAGATAATGAAATCTAAAACTTTAGCATCCCTTTAAGAGACATAAATCAGCTCATAAAATCCAATAATGCACAATGTGATCAAACTATAGGTGAATATCTAAATTTAAAAGTGATCATTATAGGGGCTGGGGATATGGCTCAGTGGAATAAGCACTTCCCTGGCAAGTGCAAGGGCCTGAGTTCAATCCCTGGTTTCACCAAAAAAAGAAAAAAAAAGATTGTCATAATAAAAGTCACATTACCATTAGTCATCCTCAACATACTCCCCATTGGCATTGTTGGCGATTCATGAGGCAGCTTTGTGCATACTTGCATGAATGTCTTGACAAAGTGTGATCATACATGAGAGCTACCCCATGGACAGGAAGGCATGTAGGGACACTGCTGTGTGAGCTAGGCATGCGAGCACATGCCTGGAATCCCAAAGCTGAGGAGAGAGGATTATTGTGAGCTGGAGGCCATCCTGTGCTCTATAGGGAGTTCGAGGATGGCCTGAACTATGTAGCAAGACTCTATCACAAGTAAGAACACAAACAAACAAACAAAAAAAACAAAACAAAGCAAAAGCCCTTTAGCCCTTCACTCTGGGACCTGCCTTGGCCCCCAATAAAAATGACCACTAAAGGGAAAGGCTTTGAATGGACTGAGGATGTGAGGCAGGCACAGGAGTGCAACTAATAATTCTCAAGAAAGGGAACTTGCAGAGCTGCTGCAGGAAGTGGCATGGATTGTGGATGAGTGCATGTGAAAGAAACACGGGAAGTGTCTTGGGGTGTCTCAGTGGCCATGGGTCTTTTATTATAAGAAATGTTAAAACTTTAAACATTCTCCAAAGTCTCCTCCAGTCGTAGCTCATCTCTCTCTTACTGGATCTTTGGCTAAAGCTTAATTCATATTCCCACCCCCACGTTGCGTTGGTGGACAGAGAAGTAATTTGTGGCGTTAAGTATTTGCATGTCTTGTAGTACAATTCTCAGGTTTTAAATGTTTGTTTTAAAAGAACTCGATGACAAACACAGAGGGGAAGATCCTTACCATTAATGAGCATGCTGATTTTTATTTCCTTCAATAAATAATGAACTGGAGTCTTTATGCCTGGGACAGTACTGCACTGATCATAATCGAGTGCACAATTTTCTGAATGCACCTTTCACTCTCATTTCAGATGCTCTCCTACTCAGACACAGAGAGAAAACACAAACCAGGAATGACTTTACCATACTTCTTCACTCAAATATTGACATTCTTTCTAGAGAAAGAGCTGTAAAAAACAAACAAACAAACAAACAAACAAACATAAAAACAGAACTTATTTAGAAAATACCCCAGCTTAGCATTTTCCTAACAAAATAACAAGTTCTTCAAATTCCCCGATATTCTGGGTGCAATGCAGTCCATTTTTATTAACAGGATATTGAGGAGCGAAGCATATTTCCTGCTTTCACATAAAGGTATTCAGCGATAAATTCTTTGTGTTAAAGTAGGGAAACACTCAAAGGAATCAATTTTTGATGCTGGAAAGAGATGGTTTTGCAACTCAGTAAAAGAATGTGACTTTCAAATAATTATAGTGCAAAAATTGACTGTAAAGGGCCACAGCTGAGATTCCTTGTCGTATAAGAGCATAATGAGTTTCTCATTCATGTTGCCAAATCAATATCCTTCCAAGAAGTAATGCATTTTCATTTCATTCCCTGAATGAAAGAAGTATTTAAACATGTTGATGTAGTTATTGCTTGCCTTAGTAACATTGTTAAGACACATCAATAGGAGGTTTTAGAAAAAGACCGTGAGGACCAAACACTCTGTAAGTCTAAACAGATAGGTCTCATAAACATATAAATATTTGGTTATATATTGCTTTTTAAACAAAGCTTATTTAAGTCCTTCAACTGAGGAATGAATAAAACAGATGTGTACTTTTATACAATGGAGTATTACTCAGATGAAAAGAAAGATAAACTTGAGGCTTTTCCAGGTAAATGCAAGCAAATAGAGACCAATAAATGAGACCCACATGTGTAACATCATGCTGTCTCTTTAATGTAAGAGCCTGAAAGCATAAATAAAATTTGAAAGATACAGTAGATACTGTGAAAGGGAAAGGAATTCTTCAAAGAGAAGGAACAACTGCATGAGAGAAAGCAGGAAATGAAAGAAAGGGGAGAATCCTGTATATACCCAGGATAGCTTGAAGAATTGTGCTGCTGTTTTCCACTAGTCTGCTGAAAGGAACTGTTAACATTTAAATTATTTTCTTCTTTTTGACCAATTTTGCATGCTTGTGTTTGGTAATCAGAGCAGCTAATTTGGAGACAGCAGTATATGGTATAGCAACATTCCTGAATTCCTATCATTTTGTTCAGTGAAATTCTGTATTGTTTCTATTTTTTAACTATTTTTTAATTTTCTTTAAAAAGTAAAAACAATTAAAGAAGATGTTAGAGTCAGCCAGAGAGCTCAGAGGATTAAAGCGTCTGCTTAGGCAGGTGCAGGGATCAGGCTTTGATCCCCAGCATGCCGTGCCGGCCCCGCCCCTGGGGCCCATCGAGGCAGCAATTGAGACTGGGCATGGTGGCACACACCTGTAATCCCAGTGCCTGGAGGCTGAAAACAGGAGGATAACTGCGAATTGGAACTGTGTTGTGTAGCGAGAGCTTGTAGACCTTTTACTAAGTACATAAAAATAAAGATCAGCTAAACATGCAGACTGTATAACTATCATTTGTTAAAAGAAATGCAGAAAAACTCAGCTATAATACATCTTATAATCATTAAATATTAAGGGCCGACCAAATAGATCAGTGGATTAAAGGGCCTGCAAGCAGGCATAGGGGCTGGGGGTTCCATATACCCCAGCCTCAGGGCACACTGAGACAGCAATTCAGATTGGGCACGGTGGTGCGTGCTTGTAATCCCAGCTCTTGGGAGGCTGTAAACAGGCAGATCACTATGAGTCTGATCCAGTAGTGAGACCCTGAACACCCTGTAGATCCCTCCCTAAAATACAAAAAAATAAAATAAAATAAGATATGCAAGCAGACAGATTTGAAAATCATTTTCATGACCTTTCCGAGGCAGGTCAGATCATTTTAGTCTGTGTTAATGTTTTATGAGTAAACCCTTCCAGTCACTAAGAATAAAAATGAAAATTAATCCCTCTGTTAGAGCTGAGAAATCTTTTTCATGTAGTCTCCATAGTGAATTTACCTTCTTTAAGGAAAAAAGGAAGATCCCTTATAAATAATAGTGTGATGATTTATTAAATGAAGGTCAATTTCTACAAAAATATGAAGGATGTTCAATTCTTTAAATTTTTTTGACTTACCTAGAACACAAATCTACTAAGTACACGGCAACTTAACCTTCTCTTAGAATATTTGTATCTCCCCTAGCCCAAATTCTTACACAGAAGTCTCACACCTAGTGTGATAGGATTTGAAGGTGAGGCTGTTGGGAGGTTAAGTTAGGTGAGGAGGTAATAGAATTAACATTCTCACAAGTAGAAGAGACTGGGCCTCTTCTCTCTGCCATGCTAGAATTGTAAGCCAGGGGCCGGGCAGATGGCTCAGTGGAATAGACACTTCCCTGGCAAGCCCAAGGGTCTGAGTTCAATCCCTGGTTCTGCCAAAAACAACACAAAAAAATCTAAAAAAAGAATATAGTAAGCCAGGCAAAGGAGCCATCTCCAAGCCTAACTGTATCAGCATCCTGATTTCAGACTTTAGCTTCAGGGCTAGGAGAAATAAATGTATGACTTTTAAGCTCCCTATTCTCTGGTATTCTGCTGCAAAGTCTAAGACAGAGCCACTAGAGGAGAAGGGGATGAAAAAGAATTAAATTGTGTTGTGTGCATACGCCAACTCCGCAAGAGAAATATAGTCATGCACTGCAGACATGGACCAGTAAAAATGTTTTTAAAAATTTAATCAGACATTACAGTGCACACTTGCATGTTCAGGAGGCAAAAGCAGGAGTGACATGAGTTCAAGGTCTCACATTAAGTGAGACACATGGACATATTAAGTTTAAAATGGTAAAGATCTTCCCCTCTGTGTTTGTCATGGAGTTCTTTTAAAACAAACACTTAAAATCAGCCTGAAGCATACAGTGAGACCCTCCCTCAAAAAAAGCAAATGTATATATTCCCCCCAATTTTTTTAAATGATATAACCTATTAAGAATGAATGCAGCTGTTTCTGCTTTAGGCACTGATAAGAAACAAACGCTAACACGTAGAAATAAAACATATGAATGATAAAAAATGGTGAATGTTTTTAGATGTGAGAACTTTGGCAGGAGGTGGCTGGTGGTAGTGGTAGTGGTACCAGGAATGAAATTCAGGGCCTCGTTATGCCACTGACCGAAATCTCTAGCCCAAAATTGGAAAACTAGTAGAAAACATTGCCACAAATGATAAGTGTGAAGTGGGGAAGCATTTTGTGGGAGTTTAATGGAAATGTATCTTTTTGTGACAACTTTTTAAAAATGTTAGCATTCATCATATTTTTTATCACTCACATGACAAGTACAACCCAGTTTTCATGGTGAATAGACTGTCAGGACGAAAATCTCAGAAGATACACAAGAATGAAAGCACTGTCACTACTCACACGGATTGAGGAGGCCCTTAATCTAGGGTGACTAGAGTGTTGACACAGGATGGGAGCAAAGCAAGGAGAACCTGCTTGAAAGATCAGAAGATTAAGTCCTGTGGTACACAGTGCCGAAACTCACTGAGGATCTGGGTAGGAACATGACAATGAAGAGCACAAATATTCCTTTAGGATTGCCCGAAACAGAAACATGAGTAAGTAGGAATGCCGTGGCTGCCACAGTGACACCAATCAGACATAGACTAAAAGCTTCTCTGGTGTCACATTGAAAGTTTAAAAGCAAGCCCCCAAGAGGAAAAGCTGCCAGGTCGCATTGCTGTAAGCCCAGCACTGTAGGGACACAAATGAATCGTGGCAATGGAAATTATACCATCTGATCACGGTTGTGCATTCATTCAAAGGCTCATGATTATAAAGCAGAAAAACATTTACGTACATGGTAAGATTAGATCATTAACTCTAAGTGTTTCATAATTACTGTATACTAGTTTTCAGAGATCCAAGAGTAAATTAGATTTTAAAAAGACACCTAAATGAAATAAACATACCTAAGACATTATGTGGCATGAGCATTAGATTAAATCATGAAAGAAATTATCAATACATTTAAAGATGTAACTGGAGATATTATCTAAAAATAAAATAGAAAAACTAAAAAAAAATGTTTTTGACAATACTCTTGATTTGTTTTTCACTTATTCATAACAAGAAAAAATAAAGGAAACATTATGTGCATTATCACTATGTGTATTCCAGCTTAGAAAGCTGGATTTGAAATAGTTGATACTTGCAGCTAAATATTAGCAAAAGATGGTTTCTTTAAAGCAAGATTCTTCATCAGGTCTGTGTCTTGGTGTCTTTGCTATTTTCCTATTTTATGAAATTCTTTCTTCGCCCGTGATTTTTCCTGGCTATCGCAGCTATGTACTGTAAAGCTTTCCATGAAAGGAAAAGCAATCACTAAAACATCAGGACCAACCAATTTTTGAACATGCACTGATTCCTCTGTTGCTACCTAGTTTTATAAATGATAAATCTATTTAAGAAGTGACAAAAGATGTCTTTTTCTCTCTACCTGGAACATAGCTGCATTTGTGTAAAGTAGGCTGACATGAAAAGGAAGTGTGAATGTTCTTTAATGGACAGCTTGGCACAGTCAGCATTAATATATATTTTTGGTATGCAACAATCCTATACACCATCTGCACTGA
>PVKA01042096.1:0-17636 GCA_004027165.1 Ctenomys sociabilis
CCTTCCTTCCTTCCTTCCTTCCTTCCTTCCTTCCTTCCTTCCTTCCTTCCTTCCTTCCTTTCTTCCTTCTTTTCCTCTGCTTTGCTCATTGCCAAACAATTCAGCAATTTTCTTTGCAGTCTTCAATAAGGGTAATGGTGGTAATAATTCTTCTTTCAGTTAATCCTTAAACTGAAAATAGAACCTTTTGGGGTCCAACCTTTATGGGGGAAAACATTCTCATATCACCCACCTTGTCTTTATGTGCCTTAATGAGAACTTGAAAACCACCACCGGAGTCCCCACTTTGGCAAAGGCCCTGAGGCCAAGGGGAAGAAGCATGGGGCTTCTTATTAAGGGATACAGCTTTCTCGTAAATCTTGGCCACAAGCTATCATACTATCTTGCAGTTCATCAGTGCTTTCAGGAAGATGTATTTTGTGTTGTTTTGACCAGCATTTTGAATCACTTTTCCTAGGAAAATGAGTCTAATACTGCCAGAAATACCACCCGCCTTATGTAGCACAATTAGCCTTTCTGTCTTTCAGGCAACATCTAAATGTTCTGCGCCTTGGTCCCTGTGGATTTTACCAACATCATGTGATGCTAATGGGCAGATATGGATGGGGAAGAATGTTGCACTGCTATCATTAGCGGAAACAGATGGATCCGCTTCCCTCACTGCTGCATCATGGAGAAAGGTGATCAGCAAAGAGAAGTTTGGAAATCGAGGGAGCTTCTAGCAGAGTAACTAACATTATGCTGCCTTCCTTTAGGGAGGTTTTAGCAGGGTAACCAGCAACATGACAACTTTTACACATGTGGTACATCTATCCAGGTAACAGAATTTAAATACCATGGAGATGGTTGGCTTTTGACTAGGGATTAAAAACAGAGGCTGCTTGTTTATTAGTGCACATAGAGCTTCTGAACGTCTTCTAGAACAGCTGTCCACTGCTCCTAGGATGGTAGTGAGATGGGTTTTATCATTGTTTAACTTATACCCATCAGGATTTCTGTCTTTCTCACAATGGTACATCTCCCTCTGGAGTCAGTACACATGATTTTGAGAAATGCTTGTGTATGTTTTGCAGTCTTAAGAAGTACTTAGCAGTTCCCAAGGGTATAATTTCACAAGAAAAAATTACTACCCACAAATTAGAATTTACTATTAGATAAAAGGAATCCTATAATGATATTTGAGAAGAGCTCTCAATTACCATGAAGATAATTGTAGGTGCCTGGGGCTGGGGTCAGGAAGGATTGAAGCTAGCTCTGTACTGCATAGTTCATCCTTTCCAAGCACCCATTTCATCATCTCTCCCTTTTGCACTAAGAAGCAAGAGGCTGTTCTGTATATAGTTTTCCATGCGTTGGGTACTATAGACTTGGCTGCTCCTGAAGAACCTGAAAATAATGTCTAGGTGTACAAAATCTGAGGCACTTAAAATGTAGTTGTGTATGAGGAGCTCTGCTTTTTTTGGCAGGCACATTAACAAACCAGTAGGATTTTCTCTTCTGAGAAGTTTGACTTTAAGAAAGGAAAGATCAAAGGAGATCGTAGAAGAAGGTAGAGTCTAAGGGATTCAGAGAGTCAAGTGTGATAAAAAGGGAGTCAAGAGACTGAATCAGCAGAAGCCATGAGGTCTGCACAACAGAGCTGCTCATGAGATGTGGTTCTTGCTGCAGTGGCATGAAGAGAATCTGACTCTTGGGAAAGCCTGTTTGCTTATTATCTATTTTCAAAAAATAATTGTATCATGCCAATAGGCTTCATTACTTCAACAAAATGTGTTTCTGTTTCTTAATAACTGAAAGATATTTATCAAACTAGTGTTTGTAGAAAATGGGCAAAGGCCAACTGGAGATTTCCATCAATTTTTCAGGAGGAAATTAATCAAGGTGTCACAGTAGACACATATTTTGATGTCCTTTCATCTTCTTCAAACACAAGCAATGAAAAATCATACATGACATTTTAATAGAATATGATATTACATATACATAGAATATCAATGACAAACATTTAAAAAGAGAACAAAAGTCAATCTTGTATCTTTATAAGTCAGTGCGAGCCAAAGTCAGACAGAAAAACAGTGAAGCAGAGAAACTCTTATCGAGTGCAATAGAATACACATTTTCGCACTGAAGTCAATTTGTACCTGAGTCAACATCATCAAATATGTAGTACAAATGACAGACTTTGATCTAACAGACATGCCAGCTCCACGACCCTGTGACTTGGTTCCCTGAAACTGTGTCCATCATCTATTTATCATCCATCTATCATCTATCTACCATCTATCAGCTTGATCATGTTCCTGTGGTACTTACCTATGTGCCTGTGTCCCATTGGTTTTGTGTCTCTGGAGAGCCCTGACTGATGTGATGGACACAAATGATGGAGAGGCTGCAACATTGGTCCATTTAGAGCTCCAGAATGTGTACATTTGCACACAACAACACACAAGAGGAAGAAAGGGAGGGAGAGAAGAAGGGAGGAAGACACCCCCCCCCCACACACACACAGTCTTTCCTGATGGCATCTAACTCTAACTTCTGGTATGTCAGCACTTTCTGTCCCAAAATCCACTTGTCACATGGAAGACATTTTCCAGCAGCACAGTGTTTCCATGTTCTGTAACTTGGACTTCAGCCTGCACTTGCAGCATTCACTCTTGGGCCTCTGTCCACGTCTGTGATAAGCAGATGAGCAACTCTGCAGTCCTAGAAGCAGAAGGGCTGCGGGATCCTTCATGCAGAGTGAATGTTAGTGGATTAGTCTTCCTTGGAAGTTGAAGCCATCTCAAAGGTCATTACACAGGCTGGTGAGATAGCTCAGTGGTCTAAAGCACCTGCTCAGGCAAGTGCAAGGACCACGGTTCAATCATGTGTCTCCACCCAAGTGCTGCTCTCAGGGCAGGCTGAGCCAGCCCCCCCCCCCAATTACACAGCAGATTTTTCAGTTGGGCCTTTGTTTTCATTTTCACTTTTTCTTCAACAACTATTTCACGCTCACCCAATGGAGAAAAACAGCATGGAAACAGTTGGTATGCATCATTAGGCTTTCACATGTGTGCCAAGAAATACTCTGTTTTTCTTACTTAGAAGTCAGGTTCTGCTAGTGGTGTAAGTTTAGGAGAGGATGAAGAGCGCACCTCTGTGAAGCACTCACATGGCCCTAAGCCAGGCGTCAGGGATGCAAAGGTGTGAAACAGCCTTCCCTGAAAAACTTGGTACTTTTGGGGAGGTTAGACTGCAGAGCAGAACAGACCATAGAATTCTGTCAGCTCAGAAGGCAGGAAGCGCCTGGGAGAAAACATACCATCTCTGGGAGGAGTGAGGGGAGCATGGTGGGCTTGGCAGATGAGTCATACTGAGCTAATTGGGGTCTCACAGTCACCAGGCTTTCCTGTACTAGCTTACCTAAGATTAAGAGACATTTTAAGTTCTTAAGGCTCATGCTGGCTGATTTTAGCCACATTTATTCCGTCCCCTTATTTGGCCACTATGTCACAGCATTGAACTGTTAGTTGAAACAGTTGAGTACTTTGTTTCCAATCTATAAAGCAGGTCATGAAAACTTCCAAATGTCTCCTGCACATTACATTAGCTGGATTTTATTTAACATTTTTATTTTAGAAAGGTCTGAGCTCCACAGACAGCTTCATTTATTCTCCTATCAAATGTCACTGACAGGTTAAATTTGGTGTTCAGTGACATTCTCCAGGCTAGCTTTCTAATGCTGAAACTAAAAATCACGGATGTGGCATTTCTTCCAGGAAATCTCCATGACACCCGAAGAGCCATCAGCAGACCGAGCAGTTGGGTTGTATCAGACTTGCCAGTTTCTTGTGATTGGATCTCAAAATATTTCAACTGGAGAAAGTGTCAGGAACATTAGTTCCTGCAGCTGGTAAAAATTCAAAGGAGGGAGGAAAGAAGGGAGATAATGAAAGAGAGGAGGAATGGAGGGGGAATGGAGGTGGGGAGGAAGAGCTGCACTGGAGGGAGGGGTGAGAGAGAGAGAGTGAGGGACAGAGAGAGAGAGAGCATTGAAAAATCAAGAGGGTCCATCCCAATTACTCATGTAGAGTAACTGAAGAAATTCGACAGTGAATATTTTCTAAATAGTTAACGTGCTATAGTTGAAAACACTGGGAGTAAAATCTAACTTCAAATACTGTTTCCACTGTATACCAACTGTGCAATGTTGAGCAATTAAATGAATTTTAGGCTAACTCACTGAAGCATTGGCTTGACTTGAGCACCTAATCCATTCATTTGTCCTGATAATTAAGTGACTTGAAGTACATAAGGTATTCACAAGAGTTTTTGCTTGTAAGTGTGGCTTAGTTACAGCTATGAATTAGCGTTAGTTGAGAGAGAGAGAGTAAGTGTATTTTGTTTGAAGATGGAATCTGTAAGCTTTGTTGATGGATGGAAGGGAAACTGAGTAAACAGAAGACAAGGACGATTTCATGACTTTTGGCCTGAGCATGTAGTCATTATTTACTAAAATAAAAATTTCAGGAAGGGAAAAGGGGTTTGTTTCAGGAATTTTATTTTTAAGTTTGGGAAATACCAAAATGCAGAATTAGATGGGAGTGTTTGGAGAATGAGGAGAGGTGCTGCTGGGAGGCTAGGCTGACATCTGCATATATATATATGGACAGCATCTAAAGGCATGAAGCTGAGTAAGATCTTAATCTTCCAGGTGCCGGATATATAAGGAAAACAAAAGAGACTCCTGCCCAGATTGAGGCCTGGAAGGGGGGACAAGACAGGAATCACATATTACAAGCAGAAAAATTGAGACTCAGAACTAAGTTCAAAAAGTTGTCTGAAGGAGAATAATTAGAGGTGATGACAGGATTTCAAATTGGTCTTCTGCTTCCAAGCCTTTCTTATTTGGGATAATGCCTTGTGTCTTATGTAAACTTTCCCTTAATAGGCAAAGTTCATCAACAAAAACCAGGTCTAGGTGTTCTCTTTCTTTTTAAAAAAAATCATTTATTTATGTATTTGGTACAGGGCCTTGCTATGCAGCTTGGACTCGCAGTGATCCACCCATCTCAGCTTCCCCAGTGCTGGAATTACAGGTGTGCACCACCACACGCGGCCTGTGGTATTGTTGCAGGCAGCTGAGTTAGCTAGAAATATTATAGACAGACAGCGCCAGGCTTTAGAAGGAGTTAACCCAGAAAACAAAGACAACTATTGGAGGGACCGATGCTCCTGTTGTGAACCAGACCAAAAGGCCAAACAAATGTTAAACGAATAGCACAGATTGATATTCTAAATAGGTAGCGATCACCTAAACAGATCCAAGTGAGTCACTAGCCCACCCCCCAAGGGGAAGAGACCCTGTGCGTATTCACTCAATAGGTGACTCGCTTCCCCATTTGGTCCTGGGCCTTATCAACTTTACATGAACAACGGTGCTTGTAATCCCATTGGCTGACCATAGTTGTGTCCCACCCCACCTCGCCTAAGAGACTCCTTCTTTACCTTAGTCCCACATGGTTTTACCCTATAAAAATACCCCTAAAAAGGCAGCTTCCTGGGCAACCCACTCGGGTCCCCTTCTGTCTCTCTCCGACAGAAGCTTTACTATCCAATAAAGTTTTTTCCTCAACCTCCATTTGTTCCTAAAATTCATTCTTTACACGAACTCATCAAGATGAGGTTGGGAGTTTTACTTTCCTGTGTCACTAGCATATCAAAATGAAATACACTTAATAAATTACCTGTTCTAACCATTTCCACTTATCTAAGAAGATCTTCACATTGGAGCTGCTGTGGAGGCCTGCAGTTTCCCTAAGAAGGAAATTCCAGTCCTCTGACTCCTACGGTGGTGTCTTGTCTCTCCTGAGAGCACTGGGAAAAAAGTAAAGGAGATCGACACCTGAGGGACAGCCACAGCATTTCATTGTAGTCTAGATCTAGGAAAGAAAATCAGACACATTAAAAAATAGTCTCTTGTATAAGACGTAGGACTGAAAGGGCTTCCGCACAGCCATCGCATGGGCCGCAAACTCTGCCACTTCCACCTTGATTCAGGGTCTTGTACATCCATGTCCTCTTTTGTGAAAAGCAGATAGAATTGTTTGTGCTGCTTTCAGGATTAAGTGCAGTCACATATGCATAGCGCACAGCAGGAGCCTCAAAATCCTGGCAGTTTTTAAAATTTTTGCTTTATTTAATTTTTGAAATAATACAAAATATTTTAAAGTTTCTTGCTAATTCAGTGCAAGAATGGGGAACAAGACGGGTACGGCCTGAGGTGTGGGGACTGAACTCCAGTCCCTGCGGCTGCCTAGGCAGGCACTTAGTCCGCTGGGCTCTCTTGCCAGCCCACAAAATATTTTCATAAAACATTAGAAATGATACAGAACAGAATTGCTACTCCTGCTTTTTTCTGAGGTGCTGGGGCATGTAGTATTGTTTTCCATCATTTGACTTTGAGCCTATGAATGTCCTTTTGAGTTAAGTGTGTTTCTTGTATACAGCATATTGTTGATTTTGTTTCCTAATCCACTGTGCCAGTCTATTTCTCTTAATTGGAGAATTGAGTTCGTTTACATTGATGGTTATAATTGAAATGTGCTGACTTATGTTTGTCATGATATTTATCTGCTGTTGTTTACTCCTTTGTAACCTGTGTTTAATTGACTGTCCTGTTTAGTGGGTTCCTTCCATTCTCATTCATGGAGTCCTGGTCATTGTGGTCCCTCTCTAGAACAGCTTTCAGCAGCCTGTGAAGGGATGGCTTTGTCATCATGAAATTCTTTAGTTGTTCTTTG
Source organism: Ctenomys sociabilis (assembly GCA_004027165.1). NCBI lineage: Eukaryota > Metazoa > Chordata > Mammalia > Rodentia > Ctenomyidae > Ctenomys > Ctenomys sociabilis. The sequence continues at coordinate 6,786 of PVKA01042096.1, forward strand.
TCGTGGAAGTATTTCACTTCTCCATCAAACTTGAGAGAGAGTTTTGCAGGGTCTGGGCTGGAATTTGTTTTCGTTTAGGACTTGAAGAACTCTGCTCCATGCTCTCCTTGCCTTCATTTGTTTGTGTAGAGAAGTCGGCTGTAATTCTGATGGGTTTTCCTATGAATGTGAGCTCCTTCTTCTCTCTAGCAGCTTTCAGTATATTATTTTTTGTTGGATTTCTGCGATCTTAACTATTATATGTCTCAGTGTGTTTCTACTTGGGTTGAAGTTATTTGGTCTTCTGTATACTTCGGTGACCTGAATGTTAGATTATTTCCTCATATTTGGGAAGTTTTCTGTGATTATTTCTCCGCAAATTCTTTTTATGTCATTTGTATTGACTCCTTCATTCTCATTGATACCAATTATTCTCACATTGTTCATCCTGGTGTCATCTTGCAGGTGTTGGATTATTTTTTCCTGCATTCTCAGTGTTTTTAAGAGATCCTTTCTCACCTTTTCACTAGGTGCATCAGAATCTTCAAGATCTGAAACTCTGTCTTCGCTTTCACTCAAACGGCTTTGTAGACTTGTGATTGATATTTTCAGTTCTTCTATATCTCTTTGACTGTGTTTCATGTGTTCTATTTCTTTTCTGTATTGCTCATTCAAGGAATCCATCATATTTCTGATCTCCTCAATTTTTCTTATCCATGTCTTCTTTAGAGGTAGTTATTAATTCTTTTTCTGCAGTGTTTCTTCCAAACTGGGTTGCCTCTGCATATTTCCAGACTTGTTTCTGTATTTCAGATTCTATGATTTCAAAGAATTCTTTTTTGATTTCAGAACTTATTTTTGCTTTGAGTTCCTTATGATCTTTCTGCTGTTGTTTCTTTGCTTCCGATACTGTTAATTCATATATGTCAGCTGAAATAGTGCTCTCGGCACTTGGTCTGGGTGAGCATAGTTTTTCCACCCAATGTTTCTGGAACTCATTCTTTATTTCAGATACTATGTATTCAGATGTTTCTTTTTTAATTTGGGGGATTACTTCTCATTTTATTTTGTCTATAGATTTCTGCTGTTGTTCCTTTGCTGCTGTATCTGTTAATTCATTCACTGCAGCTCAGCTAGTGTCCTCTGCCCTTACTGGTGGACTCGAGGTCTGGGATTGCATTTTTTCCCTTGTCTTTGTCATTTTGTATAGCACTGATCTTTGACCTTTGGTGTAGAGCTTTGCTGCTATAACCTTAGCGTGTTATGAGATTCGGGTGCAGTCTATTAAGTTTGAAATTATCCAGGTATGCCTATCCTGGATCTAGCTTTTCTTCTGGATGGTTAACAACCTAAGTTCACAGATCAAAGTTGGAGAAACAGAAGAGCCACAAGGCCAGCCAACATTTTGGCCCTAGCCTTTCAAGGTCAGCAAAGACTCAGGACATAGGAGAACCTGTACTGCAACATCATGAAACTCAGTTGAGCTCCAAATTTTCTGAACAAGGAGATTATGGGGCCACAGAGGAAAGAGGAAGTTCTATAGTGTGTCTGGGGAGAGTCACAAGGAGAGAAAACTTTCTCTCAGGCTCTCACAGAGAGCAAACTGGTCAAGCATTGGCCATGACTCATCCACATGGATGACACAGACAAAGGATCTACAGAATAAGATAAAGGACTACAAGATAAACCCTGAGGGGATGTCACTGACCTCATAAGAAACATAAAGTACATGTGTTGATATATAAGTCTTGCTCTATCTAGGTTTTAACCATCCAGCACAAAAATATAAAAATGAAGTATACATTGCGGGGCCATAATACTAAGTTGAACTGTAAATGACTATGGTCAACAACTTCTTCGGATAACTCACTATAGTTGTGGAATGCTGGACTGTGTCGGATTATGTTGTGGAGTTCAAGCACCTAAGTTAGTTGAATGACAATGGAGTGCCCATCTTTAACAGGTGTAGACGAAGGAAGGGGTTTAGAAAGGAAGAATCATGATGTGTATGTATGGAAATTACAGTTGGGATAGGTAACACTGTGCTTCTACATAATTCTATGGAAGGCAAGATTTGCACTAATGGTGGTTGGACAGGATATTATGTTGGCTTCTAGTATTATGGACAGCCACTAGGAAAATAACGAGATAGAAAGCATTAATTATTGAATCTTTGATGTAATTCATGTATAAAAAATAAGATACGCAAACAGCTACACTCTTATTTACTGATAAGAGGCATATGGTATAATAATGTCTGTAAGTAACATATCATGTATGCACCTTCTATGATACCAAAACATTATGAAAACAGTTTGCAATGTATTAATTTATCAAATCCATCTTTTCAAGGTATCATAAAACTCTCACTGATATTTGTACTTCCATAAAACAAAAATAAAAAAAAATAAAAAAATAATTATATTTGTAAAGATGATAAAAAAAAAGAAATGATACAAAATTTCACCGAACAAAGTAATAAGAATTCAACAATAGTTGCTGTATTGCATGATGTTATCTTTGAATTAGTTGTTTAGGTTGCCGGATATAAATCTGCAGAATCGGTTCAAAAAAAGAGACCAATGAAAACAGAAAAAGTTACAAGTTGCAGCTCCATGGCATAGGTGTCTGCCTGGCCAGCACAAGGTCCAGAATTCAATCCTTCCCTGGTTTAAAAAAAAAAATTGCAAGAAATTTTTTTTAAAAAAGGGAATTAAAAGAAAAAAATTTAAGTATTAATTGCACCTTTTAAAAGACCAGCAGAAATCAGTAGTATGATTATCTAAGCCATCCTTCATACACACATATCTTTTTCCTTATCCAGGTTAGTGTATTTTTCAAAGAGCAGAATCTGAGAACCCAGGTCACCTACCAGCTCTGAAGCCTCAGATTAGTCACTGAAACTGAGCCTCATTTTTATTGTTGTGCAATGAGACATGTACCTTGCCTGATGACCTCAGAGTGGCAGCATGCCTGGGACTGGGGACTTCAAGGAGAATCAAGAATGTCTCTACCAAGTATTCTCCTGCCTTGTCTAAATTGCTCGCTCCTCCAGTGCTTTGTTTAAATGTATAAATCATGGCACTAGCATGGTTAATTATTAGTTAAATGAATTAAGAGCAGGAAAAAATGCTAGTAACATCAAAATATTAGAAGTCTAAGAATGTAACCTAATAAATTGCTTTCTAATCAAATGAGACCTTCCAAAAGTGATTAGGTAAAAGAATCCATTAGTGTAGTTTTTTTCTGGCACTGTGAAAAGTCACATATACTTAACTGTTAAAAGCAACTGGATGAATGTTTATAAGATGTCAAAACTGAACAGTCAGAGGACATGGTGATCATGAAACTTTTCTTAGGGTCGCATTGTGTGATACAAAACTGAGACAGGATATGGTCCCAGTGGCTAACTAGGAATCAGAAACCATGATGCCTATTTTTGAGTTCCGTTTGACTTCAGGCATTGTCTATTCTCACTTTATGCCATTTTCTATAACACTGGTGACCATAGTTCTCTGTGATATTACAATGAGGCATGCCTGCCACTGATTTCCTCGGGTTAGTAACAGGTACCTATATTGAAATTACCACCCTCATTAAAATGTTATTTTAAGTGAATAAAGGAAATATGAAAATGAAAAAATGTGGCCCATAGTGTAATTTTATATATTTTTGATTCTTACTTTCCAGTGACAACTTCACTATATTTTTATTTATAATCTTTACAGTTTATAAAACTAAAGGTTTTATAAATCAGGGTATTGTTACCTAACAAAAAAAGTCACATAAAGGTTTGTGTTCAGAGGAATAAATACTAGTTTTTTTCTATCAAAAAAACACCAGGCACATTAGATTTCTTATCAATTTTCTTTGTTATTATTTCATTCTAGGCTTTTTATTAGTGTATGTTGGGACACATAATACTTTCAGGATGGGGAGGTGGTAAATGCACATACTACATCTTGATTCATCTTACTTCTTCCACTTGCCCCCATTTTCCCCATGCTCTGTTCCCATTCACATCCCCACAAAGTCTATCTCTGTGTTTCCTGTCATCTATATTTTCTTCTCACCCTAAATTACTTATACCCATCTTCAATGAAATGTCATCTCCTCAAAGGAGGCCTGGAGGTGGGCCTGCAATCCCAGCACTTGGGATCTGAGGAGACCAACCTGGGATGCAAAGTGAGCTGATGGCCAGCCTGAGCTGCATAGCGAGACCCTGTCTTAGAATAAGGGGAGGTGCCTGAAGTAGATGGCAGAAGGTTAGTTGCTGGCTGCTTGCTGCTGTCTTTGGGTAAAAGCAATGACGTAAGTGGTGTGCTGGGATCTGCCTGGTGTACTTCTGGGCTCGTTTGCCATTTCTCAGTGCCGCTCCAAATTCCTTTGGGTCACTCTTTCTCTTAGCCTCTGCTCTCCTTCAGTTTTATAAAAACATGAGATAAGGAAGGGCTTTGATTACAGGAAGCTCTTGTCTCTGTGAAATAATGATGATGATTTGTCCCATGGTTATTTGCATTTTTAAGTACTAATAATAACTACTGAAGAAAACAGTTTTCTTCCTGCTAACTTACACTTGCATTCCCAATAAGTGTTGGAAACCTTTTTAAGCAAAATATCAATTCTCTGTTAGCATCTCGGTGCTTGTATATTTAATATGTAAAATAGATCATGCTAGCCAGAATGCACTGCTATTGAAACTCCCCAGAGGATAAAGGAAGAATTTTGCTTTTGAGGCATAGTGGAATAGCTGAGAAATCCATGAGAAATCAGTGTATTAGTTCTGGTGGAAACAGTGAAGGTTACTCAAATCTTGTTCTTTTAAATTTTATCTTTCTTTGGGCATCAAATGACCAGTGTCTATTTCCTCTTTAGTTAATTACTTTATAAAAAAGTCATGTTTTACTTAGCTGTTCAATTTTGTCAGAAATGAGAATGGTGAGTTAGATTTAAGTAGTATTTAAGTGAGGAACCTTCTAGAAGAATGTTTCTGTAACATGGATCATGCTTCTAAGTTAGAGTTCTCACTGCAGCAACTCCTCCTTCTCTGAGAAACAGACATATTTCAAAGTGTAAACTCTCCCCGTAGCAAATGATTATGCAAAAATCAAATAACAAAGTATGGTTGATTTATAGACAGAAAGACTTGGACTGTGCTCTTGTGCTAGTTTCACTGCCCCTTGAGTATTTAGGATACCCCAATATGGGGCCGATGAACTCCACAGGAAAGAAGGCAGGGCCAGTGCTGCTCCTGGAAAGATTTGATAGCATACCCTGGAAAAACCGCTTACAGTGTGAAATTCTGTATCTTGCAGAAAAATGTCACAATTGTACTTCATTAAATAATTAGGGATATATGATTCTATAGAAAATCAGGCTGCATTAAAATCATATCTAGGACTAAGATGTCTCTCTGTGATCGGTGTAAGCATTATGCTGCACAACTGATATCTGAGCAATCCCTGTGGGCAACAGACCAAGTGATGAGAGGATCAGACATGTCAGTCTACATGAGGGATTCTATTCTTACCTCTGTAACATTTTAAATTAAAAGTGTACTAACTGAAAGAAAAATATTTTAGATTGAAAATTCCAACCTAACAGAAGAACATTGGCTTTCTTAAAAATACGGTTTACCATTACTTTAAATATGAAGGGACTCCTAAATTCTTTTAAAATTAATTGACATTTTAATTGTACTGTTTTTGACATTGTAGAAATAAAGTGCATAATAATAGCACCATACCATTAAAAAGCTCTTACATCATATGTGAAGCCATGTAAAATATCAAGGCTGAGGATAATAAGTTATATATATATATATATATATATATATATATATATATATATATATAGAGAGAGAGAGAGAGAGAGAGAGAGAGAGAGAGAGAGAGAGAGGCTGGTAAGATAGCTCAAAAGACAAAGCACCTGTATTGGCAAGCTCATGGACCAGGGTTAGACCCCCTGTCTTGTGTGTTCTGCTGGCCCTGACCCTAGAATGCACTGAACCAGTGACCAAGCCCAGGCGCTTTGTAATCCCAGTGCTGGGGCGGCTGAAACAGGAGGATTACTATGAATCCAAGCTGCATAGTAAGACCCTGTACCAAATACACAAATGAAAAACAAACAAACAAAAAATTGTATATATATATATATATATATATAAATTGAATGTATATGTATATAAAATATGGTCCCTTCATATAAATTATAACTATTCATTAAACAATTATGTCTATATTAGTTATATATTCATTAAACAATTATTTACCTATAAACATAAAAAAGGTAGCAGTAAATATCCAGAATAAGAATGGAATGGAAAGTTAAAAAGTACCTGATTCTTCAAAAAAAAAGTTGAAGATGAAACAATGTAAACAATATCAATTGAATAATTAAAAACCATGTAGTAAGATGATATAAATATGTACAACTTTATTAACAAATATGTCCAATTTAAGTGCATAAAAAAACATAAAGGTAGGGGCTGGGGAGATAGCTCAGTTGAATAAGTACTTCCCTGGCAAGCATAAGGGCCTGAATTCAATTCCGGGTTCTGCAAAAAAAAAAAAAAAAATTCCTCTGAAGGCATATATGTATCAGACAAAATTTTTAAAACCCCATGTATATGCTATTTATAATTTTTCTTCAGTACCAGGGATTGAACTTGGGACTTTTCACTTGCCAAGCTGGTACTTAATACATGGAACTACATTGCTGGCCCTAAAGTTATAAGTAAATATACAACTGAATAAATGGAAACATATGGGAAATAGCATACCACCCAAATTCTAAACTTGCAAAGCTCAGGTCCTAAGTACCACTGCATGAAGTGCAAGAATAGTTGCATTACTAGGAGAGGGAGTCCTTTCTTAGTTATCAGAGAGTTAATTTATCAGGAACATGAAATGATACTACAGTACATATATGTGATGATTGAGCTTCAAATTATATGTATAATTTTAAAAAATCATTTAAAAAATTATTTGAAAACACGGAGGGATAAAGTTCAAGAGGAAGAAAAAGCAAAACATTTGGAGGGCTCAGAGTACCTGATCCTGAGATTTCTTTGAAGACATAATAGTCAGGACAGCATGACAGTGGCTGAGAGGTGGACCTGCAGGTTCATAGAGCATGACAACAATTCAGAAATAGACTGGCCATATCTGTTGCTGTGTCTCCAAGCTAATTCCATGAGGAAAGGGTGGTGTCTTGTCCAAATGGTCCTCGAACAAGTGAATAGTCCTGTGGGAAAAATAATAAGCGTCACCTTATCCCTCACAGCACAGATAATTTATCAAAAGTATAGACCAAAACAAAAGAAGAGGACAAAGGAGAGTTTTGGTTTGAAGGTTGGCAAATTATTCCTAAGCAAGATAAAAATAAGTGAGGGACACTTTTCTTTAAAGAATATTTTATAAATGCTGTGTGATTTTGATCACTTCGTGGTTTGTTTGCCTTGAATACTATGTGAATCTTTAGTTCAAGATTCTTGTTCATCAAGGTGTGATTTTCCCACCCCAGTGGCCTTTCTTGTCCTTATTGCTTTGCTCTCTAGCTGCCAGGAGGTGAGGGATCCTTTGTCCCGTGTTCCCACCATCATGCACCATGTGGCCCCAGGCCCAAAGGAATAGATGAAAGGACAACAAAAACCATGGCCAAAGTGAACATAGCTTGCTCATTTTAACATTGGTTTTCTCAAGTATTTTGTCTTGGAAAAAGGAACCTTACACAATTCTTCTTCTCTTGTTGCATGGTAGATACCTCTGTTTTAGGAGCAGTGATATAAATTCTCTAGACATCTTCTAGAAGCATTGATTTGTTGGCTTGTCTTTTGGACAAATAAAGTACCTGCGCTTTTCTGCCAATCAATCAAAACTTTTTGAAGTTATAAATGCCATTTTTAATCCAGGTACTATACCATGATAGTCAATTAGATTGTAACATTTTTGCATTCTGTATTGAACCCATGAAATTCATGTGGGTTCAAAAAGGGTTTTATAGACAAAAGAATTTAATTCCATGTTTGCTTCCAGCCTTCAACTTTATCTAATACACTTCTTAATGACTTTACTATGTGGACTTCTAGGTCTTTCTTGTGCTTTCAGAATTCTTTATACTAGTCTACTGCACTAAGAAGTGTTGAGAATTTATGCTGATAGGCTTAATTTGATAAGAAAGAAATCATAAATGTGAGATAAGAGGAACTTAACTTGTAGCAAAAGGTCTCAAGAATCCATGTCTCTAAGGAAGAAAAAGGGAGCACACGGTCTTCATAGTTTGCATTTTGATGCCTCTTTTGACATCACATCAACCCAGGATTGCATCTGTGAGTGATGGGCCTGTGAGACAGCCCAGTGGACTAAGTGCTTGCTCAAGCAAGCACAGGGACTGAGGCTCAGTCCCTGGCACCACGTGCGCTGGCCCTGCCTTGGCGCACACTGAGCCAGCCAATGAGACCTGGCGTGGTGGTGCACACCTGTAATCCCAGTGCTGGGGAAGCTGAAACAGGAGGATCACTAGGAATCCGAACTGCATAATGAGACTGTACCAAATACAGAGAAAAAGAAAAAGAATTCCCTTTGGGATTTAATCTTTGGAAACAAATAAATATACTATGAGAGATATTCGTTATTTTTTTTAAAAAGTAAAACTTTAACACCACTTATCAGTGTTGCTTATATCTAACAAGCTATTTCTAAACTATCAGTATTATTATAATGCTTTGAGAACATTAGTGATACTAGGTATCAACCTTTGTAAAGCTGCATCTCTTTGGTTCCCAGATACAATGATCTTACACTGGGAAATTATTAGCTTTAGAGTGTAAATGGGTTTGGAAGGTCCTGGAATAATTACTGGCATGAAATGATAATGTAAGAACTAAATTTACTAATTAAGAATGGATCCCTCTGCTTTTCTTACTATGAAAGGAAGGAGAAAGAATAGTTTTTAGGTAAGACTACTGTCATGTGCCAACTGTCACAAAGATTTTCCCCTCCTGCTGTTTGTTGTATCATTCAACTAAATCCACCCAGCATTTAGTGGCACATGAAAGCGAATGCTGAATGTCATGCACGCTTTTATTCTTGCAAGATACTCAGCTTTAAACTTTCATCAGTTGCTTGAAATACCTTTATTGCCCATTCGTTAATAGCCTTTCTTATCTTCTCAGAATTATATTACATATTAAACCAGAGAGGGGACATAGAATAATGCTGGAGGTTGAACTGTGTCCTCTTAAAATTCATAGGTTGAAATCACAATCTCTGCTGTGACTGTGCATGGAGAATAGGGGCATTAGGGAGATAATGAAGGCCAGATGGAGTCATTAGGGTGGACTCCAGTCCCGCAGGATGGTGTCCTCACAAGCAGGGGAGGAGACAGCAGGGTACATGTGTACAGAGGAGAGGCTTGTGAGGATACAGGGAGGGACTGGCTGGGAGCTGAAGGACTCTGAAGAGGAACCAAGCCTGCTGGCTCCTTGATCTCAGACCTCCAGATCCTGAACTGTGAGAAAATAAATTTCAGTTGCTTATATGGCTCTGTCTGTGGTATTACAGGGGGGCCAGCCTTAGCAATTGAGCATGAATAACAGATATGAAAAGGAACGTAGGAAAGAGGCATTTTGGTTATGAGGTGTTTTGGTAAATTATGGAAATGGCCATACTTTTTTCATTCCCCATCTTGCTCCTGCCCTCAGTTACTGGCCTGTATAGACCATGTGGACAAGCAGTCTATCCTTCAACTTGTATTGGATTCGCTAGCAGGAAATGGAAGAAAGGAGAATCAGGACATTGATTTGTCCAGAAAGCTCCTACAGGTCACCATTTAAAAAATGAGAGCTGGTGAGATAGCTCAGTAGACTAAATGCCTGCTTAGCCAAGCACAGGTGCCAAATGCCATGCCAGCCCTGCACCCTGGATGTGCTGAGCTGGCCACCGAGATGGGACATGGTGACATACATCTGCGATCTTAGTGCTGAGGAGGCTGAAAACTATGATCACTATGAGTCTGATCTGCATAATGAGTCCTTGTACCAAATACTTTAAAAAAAGAAAAAAAAAAAAAAAAAGAGAGAGAAGAAGAAAAAAGTACACATTCTCCAGAAAGTTTACAGCTCTTGGCAGGACTCTACATGCACACATCTGCCTCTGAGCTCTGCTTGCTGCCTGCTCTCTGAAGAACACCACCATGAGGCACCTCTGAGCAGGACTTAACTGAACCAACTGGCTTTTCATGTTTACTTATGAGTCACTGGACAAGACAGGGCCACAGCTAAGGACGCCTGGCACCAGCCTCAGCCAGCAGGACAAAGACTCCGGCATCTCTGTCCTAAGCGGAGACCTTCCAGGAGGTGACATAATTCTCCTAAGTTAGCATAATGCCTTACCTGGAGAAGTCCTGAGTGGACTTGGCTCTGCCGTTAAAGGCAGAGTCCTGTCTTTCTTTACTATTCCCTAGCTTTGTTCTGATAACTAATTAAATACAGGTCACCCAGAAAAGTTCTTTGTCTAAAACCCCAGAAAAAATCTAAAATTCTGTGGGAGGATTTTCAATCCTCCTGAAATCAGACCATTGTCTCATTTATTTCTGCCTGTGCCCACCACTTATTTGGGAGATTGAAGGCTGATCAGGCAATAACTGAGGGATATTGTTAAAACAATAGCTGTCTTTGTCTCTTTAGGTCTAAAGGTGGTTGTGAGGCTTCCCTATCCAGTCCCAAGGATCCCTAACCCTGCACCAACCTGTGTTATTTTCTCCCCTATACCTACTATTTTTGAATGAGCTGTTTTATTAAACTCCTTAAATTACCCTGAATGAATTTTCCATAATTTCTTTGATTCTTCTGGAGAGATCCAAGACAAGGTC
>PVKA01042097.1:0-17641 GCA_004027165.1 Ctenomys sociabilis
TTGCACAAAGATGGTGTTGTTGTCAGAATTATCTTGTTCAGAATCATGACGTGATCCTTGGTCCCGAGGGCCACCAAATTTATTGAAGCCACCTCGGTCACTTCCGCCCATGCCGCCTCTGCCTCCACGGCCACCTCCACGACCTCTGGGTTCATAGCCACCACTGCTGCGGTTGTAACCACCGCCACCACCCCTGCCTCGGCCCCCACGGTCCTGCTGGCCTCCCCTGTAGCCGCCACCGCCACCACCACTCTGGTCCTGATTGCCATAACCACCGCCGCCACCACTCATGGAGGACTGATCTTGGCCGTAACTGCCTCCACCACCCCCTCCACCACCGCTACTGCTACTGTTGCACTGGTTCTGCTGTCCATAGCCCTGAGGGGGATTGTAAGAGCTTTGCTGCTGTCCATAGCTCTGTTGCTGTCCACCATAGCCAGATTGTTGGCCATAGCCCCCACTCTGGGGCTGCCCATAGCTGCTGCTCTGGGAACTACCACCATAACTTCCCGAGGTGCTGCTGGGAGCTGGCTGCTGACCATAGCCAGGATAAGAGGACTGCTGGCCATAAGATGACTGGGAACTCTGGCTACGGCCATAGCCACCAGTGGAGCCATAACCCTGGGGAGCTGACTGCGCACCATAGCCTGTGTTCTGACTCTGTCCATAAGAAGAACCATAGCTGCTCTGGCCATAGCCTGAAGTGTCTGCTGACTGGCCGTAGCCACTGTAACTCTGCTGTCCATAGGGCTGATTGCTCTGCTGGGAGTAGCCCTGTCCAGGCTGGGTGGGGTAGGCCCCATAGCTTTGGGTTGCTTGTTGAGTATAGTCGTTTGAGGCCATGTCTGCGCACGCGCACACAGGCCGACAAGCAACGATACACCACTACCACACAGCACCGATGCCTCGAGGACTGACCTCAGGCCTTATCTTATTAGAGCTACTGTTTGTCTTACTGGGGAAGCCTCTCCACTTCCCTCACATCAGCGTCATTTTCGACCACTTCCTCTTTTAAAGTGAAATAAACAAAATAACAACCATTAATAATTCCAGTAAAAGACATCATAATACCTCTCTGTCTGTGTGTCCTTGTCTCTGTTTCTGTGTCTGTCAGTCTGTCTGCCTCTGTCTGTCTCTCTCACGTCTCTCCCTCGCCCTTTCTTTTTTTATTTTACTGAAGAACAAATAGCAGTGAGACAGTTTCAAATCAAATTAGGAGGACAGATTAAACAATTATTGCATTGCACACCGTTTTCATAGTGGCTTTTGTTGTAGAAGGTGCATCCATGATACTCTATCCACAGATGTCTCTAATCAATGAATTAAGAGAAGGTAGCTGTATACCTACCTTTTTCTTTAAAGCTGAATTATAGCACAGTTTCAATAATTAATACTTTCTACATTGTTATCTTCCTAGTGGTTATCCATAGTACAAGAAGCAGACAGGATATCCTGCCCAAACAGTATTAGTGCAAATCCCTCTCCCTTTCTTTGTTGTTGCGATTCTCAGTGTTCAGAAATTTTATTTTATACTCTAGTTAAGGCTTTTTCATTAATCTGTAAATTTTTTGGTTCTCATTTCTTGAGGCTATGATGTTAATTTTCTTTTCAGAAAGCTGAGGTAAATGACACTCCCTCACCTATGAGTTTAGTCTTATTTGTCTCTAATAAGGAGCAAAAGGACCAATATCTCTAATAGAAAGTATGTTGCTTAGATTGCTGTGAGATCTCAGGAAAGTTACCTAATTAAAAATGACCCTTGGTTCACTATAATATTGGGAAAATGTTACTTAACTTTATTTTTCACAGTAATAAATTTAGGAGATAAAACAACTGAATGGAATTGTGAGTATGGTATTTTGAGAATATTAGTTTAAGATAATACTCTCGTAAGTTGTTAGAAATGAGCAATATAAAGTGTGACACTGTGGGTATATATAGTGTGTATATATATATATATATATATATATATATATATATATATATATGTAGTAAATCTCATCTTTTTTTAATAAAAATAAAATGTGAACTTTTTCAGGTTAGATATGCTAGTCTTTTTTTTTTTTTTACTACAAACATCATTTAATGTCATAAATGATTTCTTTTATAAAAGTACAAGATATGCCAGTCTTTGTACACTAAATTTTTTTTTTCCAACTGGGCTGAAACTCTTCATAGAACAGAAGGTGAAAGACATTTGAATTCCCTAGGGAGCCCACTCTGCAAAAGAGAATGTACACAGGAAAGTAATTAGGCAGTTTTATACTTATAGGGATTTGGAGTTCTGTACTTTTAGGGTTCAAGGAAATTGGGCAGGGTACAGGGAGAGGCTGGGCCGAGCTCTGGTCAAAACAATGACCTTAGTAGGTTCTGCAGAGTCACTGAAGCTATGCTTGCCCTTTAGATCTAATCGATCTTCAAGCAAGGAGTATTGCTTTAAATCTGCCATTGATAAATTCCGGGATGGACACTGCCCCTAGGTAGGGGGCTGGTGAGATAGCTGTCTTCCACAAAAGCCAGTATCTACAATGAGAGGTGTTAGTTGGCAACATTTTTCAGAAACTGGGAGAATAGTGCTTAAGTTCTGGCTGGGGTCATCTTGATAGAACATCATGGTGGTCCTTATAAGAAAGAAAATTACTAACAGTGCAGATTTTTAGAAACTGTATGCAGAATCTGCTAAAAAATGTCTACATACTTAAAGAAAAGAAAAATAGTGTAATGTTTCTCAACAGATGGTTTTTACCCTTGTATGGAGGGATCTAGAGGATGTAAAATATGTCAGAAAACCCACTACACTGCACTACATGGCAGCAGTGTCAGTGACCAAGGTTACCCAAGCTGCATATATCATACTAACAATTACAAGAGGTACTCAAAGTGCTGGTCATGCGCTCATGACCAGCACTTTGAGTACCTCTTGTAATTGCAGAGGCTAAAAGTAACTTGTGCTTATCTCATGGTATTTCAATAAATTTAGTATTAAATGTTTTGTACACATTTTTATTTTCCTGAAGTGTGCATATATCCTTTATGGGCTCTTTATATGTAATCACATACATCTGTATAGTTACGTTTGAAATTGCCAATTTTATTGATCAAAATTATTAATATTGACAACTCTATGAGGTATATAATTCAATTATGTAATTGTACTAGAAAATGTTTAAAAATGACAAACAGCAACAAAACCCTAACTAGTTTGTAGAAGAATTGGTTTTTTTTTTTTTTTTTTTTTTTTTTTTTTTTTTGTCTTTTTGAGACAGGGTCTCACTATGCAGTTCAGGCTGGCCTTAAGCTCACTTTGTAGCTCAGGCTGGTCTCGAACTCACAACAATCCTCCTGCCTCAGCCTCCCGAGTGCTGGGATTACAGGCATGCGCCACCATGCCTGGCTGAAGAATTGGTTTTACCAATCTGTATAAAATGGTATCAAAGAGTATTACTATATTAAAAATACATTTTATGTATTTTCTTTAAAAAGAAGTTTTTGTTCGAGGTTCTTTTTCATTTTCTGTCTCATTTATTTTTGTTTTCAACCTTGCCATTGTCTTTCATATGTAAATTTGCTGAAATGATTCATTTGTCATTATGGAAAATACCTACTTTCTTCTTATAATATTTTCCACATTGAATTCTGCTTCATCTGATTGCAATACAGGCAGTGCAGATTTATTTATTTACTTAGTACTAGGAATCACTCTCTGGGCCTCATGCTCTTGCCGGGCAGGTGTTATGCTGCCAAGCTACATCTCTGGCCCCTGCAATTTTATTTAGATTTGCATTTAATCTATTAGATAAGCACTTAATTTTTGCATGTAATTGACACACACACATAGATATTTAAATGTAAAATATTTTGCTTTAATTGTATTTTATATCTCGATCAATGAAACAAAAATATTGACTTTCAGTTTTGGTCACCTGAGGAATCGATGTTCTTCACTTCTGAAAAGTTCATTTTCTATGCAGCTATGATCTTGCCATGACACTGTGCAGAAATCCTTTTAAAAATAAGTACTTATTTACTTTTGAGTAGATATTTACAAATATTTTCTCCTTACTAGATGGATAGGAATAAAAGAGCTGCTTTAGACCCATAGCTTGCTTGAGCTATGAGTTACTAGTAAATATCCATGCTAAAGATATTTTTTGTAAAAGGAAGTTTTTTTTTTGGAGGCCAGCTCAGCCCGCCCTGGGGGAGGGGCTGGCCCAACCTGTAGTGCTGGGATGGAACACGGTCCAAACAGGTGCTTTAGACCACTAAGCTATCTTGCCAGCACAAAAGGAGGCCTTTTCATATCCCTTAAACATTTACAGGTATTCTCAGAACTCTGGATTTCAGTAAGTCATTTAAAAATACTTTTCTCTGTGCATGGAAATTAGTACTTCTGCAACCATACCTTTGGAAACACCATCAAGGTCAAATATTTCAGTCTTTTTACTTTTTTAAAGTCATAAAAAGAAAGAACAACTATACTATTTATTGAGCAGGATGGAAACTTAGCTAGGTAGAGTGTGAAGGCTCATAGGATTGTGCCACGTCTAGAGAGCAGTCTTAGGGAGTAGCAGTGAATAGTAGCATGGCTCATAACCGATATCAGTGTTCACTTATATTTTTAATAAAATAACTGATATGGTTAGAGTTAAGCCTCCCACTTCACTATTTTTTCCTATTTGTCCATATTATTTGTCCTTATTCCTGCCTTCTTTTGGATTCATTCACTCATTTTGTCATCCTCAAGCACAAGCACTGCTTTTGTTGTTTATGCCATTTTATCATCTTACAGTGTAATCAAATCCCTGCTCTTTTTAACCAATTGTTTATAAAATATTCTTTCTGTCTCCCCCATCTCTTGTTTGGAGTTTTCAATTACATAAATATTTGATCATTTATATTCTTCTATAGCTCATTACTTGATTTTGTTGTGTTCTTTTATTTGTTTGCTTTACTCTGTAGCATTTAATACTATTGTATGCAGTTACATTGGTCTCTTCCACATGATCAAAAGCTCCATGAGGCAGGGACTGTTTCTCCTGCTAGTCACAGTGCCCAAAGGCCTTGTATACAGTAGGTATTCAGTGCTTTCTTTGCTGACACAGACGTTTATCGTAAAAGTTCACCTTCTAGATGCCTTCAAAGGGTTATGTATAGAAGACTAAAAGCTTTCTGAGCTTAGCAGTAAAGAGAATGGTTGAGTGGCTAACGTGATAAAGAAGACCAGGTGTAGTTAAGTAGTGAAGCAATAAAAGAAGGAGGAGGAAGCTACAGGATATTTGTTTAGCAAAGTGTCCTGTCCATTCTCTCAATGCCCTGCTGGATTCTGAACAAATCTTTAAGCAATTCTTTTCTTTTTGGCAGAACTGGGGATTGAACTCAGGCCCTTGTGCTTGCCAGGGAAGCACTTATTCTGCTGAGCCATCTCCCCGGCCCAGCGATTCTTTATATATTCATGTCATTAGAGAAATGCATAAGCCTCAGATTATAAAACTTAGTCCAGTGCAGATTTCCAGAAGGAGAATGTTTTTAAGAAACTAGTTATAATTTATCTGGATTAAACTTCAGCATTTACTAAACATGATTGTTATATTCCTCCAACAGTTGGAAAGACAATAAACATACTTTGTTCTCTTAGTCACTGAAGACAATTTTTCTCTCTTGGTGGGCCAACACTACTTGTTTGTTCTCCTCTCTTCTCATGGATTCCTTTTATTTAGACATATTTGTTCATCTTTAAAATGCTATTGTTCATCTCTGTAAAGCCCAAGAAAAGTTTCTGTATGAGTACATATTATTTATTGTGATTTGTATAAAAGTCTTCCTCTTGGCTAAATGATATTCATCAGATATGGCCACCACTTTAATGATCTGAGAATCAGTAGGGCTAGAAAGTCACAAAATATCCAGGTGTTTAATTGAGTCACCTACAAGACATTATGAAAGTGAAAGCTTTTTCACAGAGAGCAAAGTGGTCAAGCAATGGCAGTGACTCATTCACATGGCTGACACTGACAAAGGATCTACAAAGTGTGGTACAGAGTTTCAGGATAAAGCCTGAGGGGACTTGACTGACCTTATCAGACCCAAAAGGTACATTTGTTGTTGAGTAGATCTTGCTTTATCTTGGTCTTAACCATCCACCACAAAAGTACAAAAAAGAGGTGTAAAACATAAAGCTATATTAATAGGCTGAGCTGTAAAAGACTCAAGTCAACAACTTCTGACATTGCCATTCCTACAAACAACCCCCTACTATTATGGACTGTTGGACTATATTGGATTATTTTGCTGAATTCACACACATACAATATTTAAATGGCAATGGAATACCCTTCTCTGACAAAACTAAACAAAAAAAGGGGATAGAAATGAATGACCATTTTATACCTATATATTCAAAATAGAATATATATATATATATATATATATATATATATATATATGCAGCTACATTCTCTTAATTCAATGAATAAAAAGATTAAAAATATTTGTTTGTGCACAGGATATCATGTTTACCTCTTGTACAATGAATAACCACTAAGTCAACAATATGTAATGCGTATATTATTGAAACTGTCCTACTAATTGGTTGTGAAACTGTCTACTCTTTGTTTCTCAATAAAATTATTAAAAAAGTGAAATCTTTAAATGACTAACAGGGAAACAGCTAGAGTCTTGGACCTCTCTTTCCTCATTCTTTCATGTCTTCCTCCATCTCTACGTCAACTCCACCTTCTTTTGGATAATCTTCCCTCTGTGTTCCATTTGAGTATTATCTATTGCTTATGTCTTCAGTTCTCTAACATTTTCTTTTTCCAATATGTGTACCTCATTTAGTGCATTTTTCATTTCAGCCCTATAGTTTTCATCTTTAGAAATGTGATTTGTAACTTCTTGAACATAATACAATTGTAATCATTTTCAAAAATTTTATCTACTAATTATGTTATCTGTATAATTTCTTACAGATTTTTCCTTGATTTTCCTTCCTCATCATAGGTTTTATGTTTCATGACATTTTTGCATCTCTGATAGCTTTTATTGGATAAAAGAAATCGTGTATTTTTCTTTTTACAGGCACCAGATATTTCACTCCTATAAGTTTTCTTTTCTGGAACAAAAACTTGTAATTTCAGGTTAAATTACCTGAAAGCATTTTGATTTTATCAGGTTAACCTTTATTATATTAGATCAAAGCAAGATTTCATCAAGGATTAATTTTTCCACTATTAAAGCAAAGCTTTGTTTCATATGCTGCGTTACACCTTGTGGATCTTAGGTTCTCCACTTTGACTTTTGAACCTCATTCCATGCTTTGTGATGTCTGGGAATGGTCTTCTCTAATTACTGCCTGTCCATTTTTCTTGGTAGTTTCATCACTGAAAGTACTAAGCAGTATTGACTCATACTAGTGTGAACCCCCATAAATATGCAGTTATTTCTTTGTGTGGTAGGTTTATCTTCAGCGTTTTGCCTGATGAGAACATCTGGTTTTGGTATTTCTTAATTTCCAGCTTTCCCTCCTTCATTGCCAGGGACTTCCGGACTCCAGCAGAATTCCTTTGTCTTCCACCATAGTTGGGGTATTTTCTCCAGGAAATAGGCTGTGCAATGTAGGCAACTTCAATTATTCCCCACATCACAGCAGTCATGTCTGAGATTACCTGACTCCTGGAGCGTCATAGAATAACAAACTTTTGCCTCGAGATTTGCATCATGCAGATATGATAATCACCTGGAAGAGACTAATTCAATGTCATGATTCTCCAGTATTGTGCTCTAGAAAGATACAAACTCAGGGAAGTTGATCTGGAATAGGCTAATTATTTTTTTTTAAAGAGAACAAAGACAGTTTAATAAAAACATCAGAAATCAAACACAGTTTCATTAAACAAAGTAATAGGCATTCAACAACGGTTGTTATATTGCGTGATGTTGTCTTCAGATAGTTGTTTAGATTATCAGATATAAGCATGCAAAATTGGTGGACGGAAAAGTTATAAGAAATTAAAGAGGGCTAGTGAGATAACTCAGTGGACTAAATGCCTGCTTAGGCAAGTGCAGGGACCAGGATTCCGTCCCTGGTACCACATGCTGCTCCAACCTGGCCCCTGAGCATGCTGAGCTGGCCACCAAGATGGGGCTTGGTGGTGCACACTGTAATCCTGGCACTGGTGAGGCTGCAAACAGGAGGATGACTATGAGTCTGAGCTGTGTAGTGAGATCCTGTGCAAGATACATAATTTTTTTAAAAAGTTATAAGAAATTAAAAGGGGAAGAAAAAAATTAACTGCCTATTTCTGTAGAGCAGCAGAAATCAGCAGAACAATTATCCAAGCTATCCTGTGTATATATATAAATATTTATTTTTCTCTTCCTTTCTTGTCTTTCCTTGGAATAGGCTAATGATTATGGGACTTCATGGTATGCCCATGTAGGCAAACTGTCCATGCCAATTTTTCATTTGTTTCATGTTCTTGTGATTAAAATGAAGCATGATCCTAGAACACACTCATGGCCAATTTTTTCTTCAGATTTAGTATAGAGGTAATTTTATTAGTAATGGAGTGGATAATGAATATGTTAACAAAACAGACATAAACCATCTTGTGTATTTTAGGTTATTTGATTTAATTTTGAGACATATGTCATTTAATAGATTTTACAACTGAGTTTTAAAAAAAATTAACTTTTCTTATTAAATGTGCCAAAATTTGGAATAGAACCAAAACTTGACTTTACTAATCATTATTACTATTTACTTATTTTTGGTTTTTGAGACAGAGTCTTACTATGTACTTCAGGCTGGCCCTGAACTCACTAGAGAGTCCAGATGACTTTCAACTTGAAGAATCCTCTTGCCTCAGTTTCCAGTATGCTGGGATTATAGGTGTGTCTTGCCATGTCCAGCAAAACTGGAATTTAAAGTTCATGTTTGTTCCAGAGTTCTTTACTGCTTCTCAAAATTGCCACTTTGACTGAAGCTGCCACTAGTTTGAAGTACCATTTCCTCTAAGCACACTGAAGGCTTTTCCAGTGCAGTAGAAAGAAACTTTCCCATTGAGATCAAGTCCCCTCTGTCCCCAGTGGCTGGGCCTGAGGCCTTTTTTTTTTTTTACCTCTGAGTTTGTCCCAAGATGAAGTATGGTTTGAGGCTTCTCTTACATGTGTGGAACACAAAGCTCACAAGGAAAGCTCCTGGAAACTTGTCTTCCTGGCAATTTATCTTCCAGGGCAGTAAATTAGGCTTAGTTTTCTCCATTCAGTTAACTAAGTGTTTTCTCTACTTAGGTAGTGCTCTCAGAGAAATGTTCTCAATTTTATGAAGACTGTAGTTTTACAAAAATATATTTTGCCCTTTGCTTTGCAAATATGCTGTAGAAATCTTAGTTCTTTCACTGCAAAGTTGGAATGACAGTTTATTATCCCATGAGACTTCTAAGACTTGATGTATGAGTTACACAGCTCAGTGACTATCCCTGATTATTACTATCAGTCAGTTTGATTATTTATTTATTTATATCTCAAATTCTTCTGGTACACAATTACTTTCAGGGTTTTAAAAAAATTTTATTGTGGGGGTTTTTCACGAGGTGTGGTGAATTTTAAAGATAATATTTCAGGCTCATTTGTTCCTTGGATAGTGTGTGCCAAGGAAAAAGACTGCAAAGAGGCTTTGAAGGCACCAGGCTGCTGGAGAATGTTGAGACTGTGTTGAACTGTACAATCCTAAGGCTGTTTGTGAGAACTATGCATACCAAAGGGGGTTTCCATTAGAAAGATGCTAAAGTAAAATTTACTTCTGTGAAATCTAGGGGCTTTCTGGTGTTCAGCTGTAGCACTCATGGACTGAAAAATTAAATCTTGTTTCATAAGCATCCTGTGTCAGTTTCTTTGCAGTGCAGGAAATAGGTTCAAAAAAAAAAAGATGAGAAAGATATACAAAATAGCTACACAGAACGCCCTGCATACCAGTTCACATCAATAAGGCCATTTCCAGGAATAAATGTTTGATTACTCTTCATGTGACATATTGAAAACACAGTGATGGGAAGATGTCCATATTCAATTAAATTCTCAAATGTCCTTGCTGATATGTGATTTAATATTAATGCTGATGTGTTAGACATATGCCTCTGAATGTAATATATGCTTTATCTTTGTCCTTATTTTTATATACCATTCAAAAATCTTTAAATAACTTTGTCAATTTATATTTTGTCCTGGACATATTATGCTTATCAGAAGACCTTACTTAGAAAGGTGCATAGGTTTAACATGCATGTTATGTGTACTATTTTTTAGAACATAAAATTTTCATGTGCCAGTCCTCAATACACTATAAGATATGATTTTATAATGAAATATCTGGACCTATAATTTTTTTAAATAACAGTTGCTATTATGTGTGTGACCTACACATCTAATAAGAAAAATACATGCTGAGAATTCACTACATACATTTTTGCATACTCACCAACCTTTCCTTTGGCTCTAAGAGGAGGCAATTAGTCTCTATTTGATAGATGAGGCAGCCTAAGGTTTGAGAGTTTAAGCAGTTTGCCTAATTTGTAGTATTAGCAGATTTGAGGACTAGGATTGTTGGTCCATTGTGTGTAATTTTATATTCAAGGACTATTCATTCTATTTATTTTCTTTTCCTGGTCCATTGGCTTTATCACAACATCCTTCTACTGTTTGTTTTAAATTGAGTTCAAGCTAAGTATTTGTTAAGTGGAAACTAAATTGTGAATTATGGCATGGTCACTTTAAAGGCTGAGTAGATGACAAACAAAGAATCAGAGAGAATTCACTGGTCTAAATTATTTCTTTGTGGACACACACTCCATGTCTTTTTTTTTTTTTGTCTTTTTGAGACGGTCTCATTATGCAATTCAGGCTGGCCTTAAGCTCACTTTATAGCTCAGGCTGGTCTCAAACTCACAACAACCCTCCTGCCTCAGCCTCCCAAGTGCTGGGATTACAGGCATGCGCCACCACGCCCGGCTTCCATGTTTTCTGTAGGGTATCCATCATAAAATGTGATCATTTTATAGCGATTAGAATTTAATTGCTATAGAACCTCCAGCAACTGATGGATAGAAGTAGCAATTATCTCTATGACTAGAATTCTTTTCTTTTGGGTATGGGGGTCTTTCTGAGACAGGGCTTAGCTATGACATTGAGGCTGGACTTGAACTCGCTTTATAGTGCCTGGCGGCCTTGAAATTGCAGCAGTCTTCCTGCCTCACCCTCTCGAGTGCTGGCAATACAGGCATGTACCACCATGCCTAGCTGGAATTCTTTTTTAGCATGATTTTTTTTTTAAACTCTGAAAATTGAAGAAACAGTTTCTACTGAGATACGTCTCTGAATGTGAATAATAGACAGGGCTGGGAGTGTAACTCAGTGGTACAGCACTTGCGTCGCTGCACAAAGTGCTGGGTTCAATCCCAGACGTGAAAAATAAAAAGTGACAGAAAATGTTTTATTAACAGAGGGATAAATGGCTGAAATATTAGCCAAAAGGGTCTCTTTGAGAGTGACCTATTATTTAACATCGCTAAAATAAACTCTCTCCGGGGAATTTCCCTTCTCAAACATCTTCCCTCGTGTTTTGTAAAGTGTTGGCTCTGAGTCAGCCAAGAACTGGAGTACCACTGTTCGGCTTTCCTGTCCCGTAAACTGAGATCAAATTTCCCTGCAGCCGGGTCCAAAGCTGCACTTATGAGAACTTGTGTACAGGAACAGTCCACCCTGTCCTCTGAGATGAACGCTCCTTCTCAGTCTCGCTCTTCAACCATCCCAGTGACGTCTGATGTGAGCGAAGAGTTCCAACAGACAGCTTCTCAAGTTATCTTCCAGGATAGCTAGTAGCTTGCACCCTTATAGTTCATGGTTAAATAAGTGTCTGTAGCACTCTGGAAAATGTTAGGGTGCAAGCTGTTGACCACAATTAGTCATAGGCTGTATTGATCATAACAGATTCTGGCCCTATTGCCTTGTTTGAGCTTTCTCTACTCAGTATGAAAACCTTGCAAAGCAGTAAGCTTCTAATCAGGGCATATGTAGCTTTTCAAAACAAAGCTGTGGCTGCAGACACAAGGCTTTATCTTAAGTGCATGCACTAAGTTTGGGAGTCATGTCTTACAAGGGGAGGACACACTACTGAAAACCTCACCTTGAAAATGCAGACTGAATACAATTATCAATTACATGAAGACTGATTTAACCTCCTACATCCATCAACCGGTTTCTCTAAGCTGTGCTTTTCCAGCATTCTTCAGCCTGTTGTCTTCACTAGCCATCCTACATAGTTTTAGAATTAAAATGTTTATGTTTATTTTACTGCAATAGTTTAAGAGGAGTTACTGTGTGACAAGGCTATCACTTCCATGCTATATTAGTCCCTTATGGTGTTTCCACTGAACAGTTGCTAACTTATAGACCTTGACATCTCATCTTTAAAGTGGATTTACTTTGCCATTTATTATTAAACTGGGTTCATATTGAGTAATTGTTAAGCGGAAGTCAAAGTATGGATTGCACTAAGTGCCTCTTAAAGACTGACCAGAGGACAATTGCTGAATCAGGAAAGTTCATTAAGGGAAAGCTCTGTAGGTGACTCTCATGCTTGAGGCCTAGAGCTGAAGAAAAAGCACGGCTTCCTCAGGAGAGAGCCTCCTCACAGAACTTGGCTGTGGGCTCAAAGAGGCTCACAATTTCTAAGTAACTATAAGTAGGGCAGCAATAGGAGCAGGCTGGAAGGTTTTGGTTCTTTTCTTTTTTTAGCTAAAACCTTTATTTACTAAGAAGCAATTTGAAGACTTCTGAGGAATAATATGGGGGAGGACAAAATTTCATGGTTAAAAGTTAATTTCAAGGGAAGAGTGACTGTTAACTTCTATGGTAAATTCTTAAGGCTTATAATATTACTGTCACTTATTGAGTTTAATAACTGTTGCAATGTATTGAAAAGAATATAAAGTTTTAGAAAAATTTACTCAGAGAAAAGGCCACATGCTGGTTGCATAGCTATGTCTAACATTGGGTGCTATAGGACAGATCTTCAATATCTCCCAAAGGTCTGTATGGTAAAGATTTAGTTCTTAGCATAGTGTTTTCGGGAGGTGGCGGAACCTTTATGATGTGGGGATACTTGAGAGTTCTTCAGCTCATTTCAGGAAGACCTTGAAGAAGATAGTGGGACCCCAATCCCTTCCTTGTTTTACTCATGTGTATTTTGCTCCAAAGCTGAGTAGTTTTGTTCTACCATGTAGTTCTGCTGATATGGTGTACTTAACAGGCCCCAAAACAATTGGATGGATTGATCATAAATAGGTACCTTTAAAACCAAGATGCCAAGTATAAGATTTTTTAATTTTTAAAATTAATGATCTTAGATATTTAATATAGTAATGGGCAGCTAACACATATTGATTAAAATCAATACTATTAGAGAAATGCAGAAAAGTGATATAAAATAAAAAAGATAAGGAATTTCACTATAAATGTCTTACCTTTTGTTTCCAGAGGTTGCTTGATGAGTCATTTTATATTACTTCTATTGTTGATTGAGACATGGGATGATATGGTCAGAGTTTTATTATAGGTAGAATTAAATGAGAATGGGATCATTCTATTGTGGTTGAAATAAAAATACTTTAAATTAGCATCTGAAAACCTGTGCTTTGTAAGGATGATTAATCAATTTACTTGGTGATCTGCAGAAGAAATGAAATTCCAGGTTAAGTATGGTTTGATTCTTAAATATTTTGTATTTTAGCAGAATTAGATTTACAGAAGACTCCTAGGATAGTACTCAGTCCATGCATAATTTTTGTTCACTTCCCTTAACTTTGTCATCTTCCATATCCCTTTGTATAACTAAAAGCAGGCATTAACATCAACATAACTGAACTATAGAAATTAATCAGATTTTCTTACTCTTTCTGTTTGTGTCCTTTTGTTCAGAGTAGCAAAATACCTGAAAATATTTAATGACACCAGCTGTTAGTAAGGATGTGAAATTGGAACTTTTATATTGGCACCAATGCTTAGGCAAATTTTAGTAATAGCTAGAACTGTGCTGTACAATGGGGAATCATTAGCTGCTCGGCACTTGACATATGGGGGCTGAGTTGAGCTTTAACTATAAATGCACATTGGTTTTCAAAGAATTCATACAAGAATGGGGTATACTCTATCTTATTGATAGCCTTTGGTTGTAGTTTGAAATGGCAAATTTTTAAATGTATTATATTAAAGAACATATACTAAAAATCATATGACTTAAATACCTGTAGCATTATTTTTTCTTAGTTTAAAATTTTACTACTTGACATGTAATATTTGCATATTTTATGGGATATAATGCAATATTTCAACACTTGAATATAACATGTACCGATCAAATTAGCGTTAACTGACATTTTCATTTTTTATAATTTATGTTTATAATCTTCAAGTTGCTCTCTTCTATTTCTTCATAGTATACATGTTGCTATGAAATATAGGAGCCCCATGTGTTATGAAATACTGTAAAATTTTCCTTCTATCTTATATGTTAGTATTCGTTATCCAAACTCCTACATTTTTTTTTTTCAGAACTGGGGAATGAACTCAGATCCTTGTGCTTGCCAGGCAAGAGCTTATTCTACTGAGCAATCTCCCTGGCCCCTTCCAACCTCCTTCTGCCTACTACATAGCTCTTTTCCTACACTTTCTCAGAGATAATAAGATGCACAGAGCTAGAGACAGCTCAGTTCCTCTGGTTTTCAATAGTAATAAAAGAAACTGGAATCTTTTGGTACCAGCTGAAGATATCATACTGATGTCTAAAGTGCTGCAGATCTTTTGGTACCTCATACTGAGGTCTAAAGTACTGTAAATAGTCATATTGGTAGAATCGGGGAGAAATGTGGGAAATGGGAAGCTGGTTGAATGTGCAGGATGTTTAGGAAACAGTAAATGTTCCTACAAAAAGTGTATAAAAAGTTATCAGATTGATCTTGCAAAAAATATTTTGTTTTCTAGTAAAACATATGTATACATTTATTTTTATTTGCAACAAATACTTGTAGCAGCACTAAGGTAAAAGGTTGTGCTTAATTAAAAACATTTATGGACCTCAAGAAAATTGATGTGGGGTTGGGGAGATGGCTCAGTACAGTAAGTGCTTCCCTGGCAAGCGCAAGGGTCTGAGTCCAATTCCGGCTACCACCAAAAAAGAAAAAAGGAAAAAAAAAGAAAGAAACAAAGAAAACTGACATAAGTGAGCTTGTACAAAATGTGACAAAATTTTCTGTAAACAATGAATTGTGGAGTACTCTTAATAAGCATAATAATAAGGGAAAACACAATATTAAAGAAGCACTAGCCTTGACTTTATAAGTGATTATTTTAAGAAGACTAACATAAATTATGGAGAAGAGCATCTCAGACATGAAGGAAAACTTTCGTGAAACTGGTGAAATGGAGCCTAAAACTCACGAACTGCTGAAATCCACTAGAATCCATCTTCACATTTTGAAATCCTTTCATCTGCTTGCTAGAGTGGCTCAGTTCTCCTAATTCACTTAATAACCTAGAGCTGTGATCCCCTCAGGCCCACAAGACATTCTTTTTCTTTCTTTTTTAATGCATTGTGTATTGTTTTATTTTATTTTATTGAAGAACAAATAGCAGTGAGACAGTTTCAAATCAAATTAATAGGACAAATTCAACAATTAGTGCATTGCACATTGTTTTTGTAGTGGCTTTTTGTTGTACAAAGTGCATATATGATATTTTATTTACAAACACTATTGGAGCAGATGCCTCTAATCATTGAATTAAGAAAATGTGGTTGTATACCTATCTTTTTTCTAAAGCTGAATTATAGTACAGTTTCAATAATTAATACTTTTTACATTGTTATCTTCTTTGTGGTTATCCATAGTACAAGAAGCAGACAGGCTATCCTGTCTTGGAAACAACCAAGATGTCTGTCACATGAGGAATGGTTGAAAAAGATGTGGTATTTCTATATAATGGAGTATTACTCAGCTACAAAGAATGATAAACTTGAAGCATTTATATTGAAGTGGATGCCACTTGAACATATACATATAAGTGAAAAAAACCAGACACACATATGCAAATATTGTATAGTCTTCCTAGTATAAGAAGTCAAAAGAAGAAATACAAATAGAAATGTACAACAACAACCAGAAAGAATTGAGTCAGCTAGTTAGGGCAAACTGAAAGGCATATGCTGCAGGGTACTAAGCAGCTTTTCTTCTAGATGGTTAACAACCTAAGTTCACAGATCAAAACTGGAGAAATAGAAGAGCCACAAGGCCAGCCAACATTTTGGCCCTAGCCTTTCAAGGTCAGCGAAGACTCAGGGCATAGGAGAACCTGTACTGTAACATCATGAAGACCTTCTTTTTCTACCATCTCTTTTCTGTTACGGTTTTTGCTTCAGCTAGCAACCCAGCTCATGATGTGGAAGCAAACCCCAACTATGGTGTCAGGAAGGATCATGCCTAGAGAGGTACCAGCTTGGCTCATCCCATCTTCTTGCTCTTTTGCACAATTATTATTTTTAGTGTATGTATGTTTCATACAATTTTTTATTATTTGAAAAAGAGAAAA
Source organism: Ctenomys sociabilis (assembly GCA_004027165.1). Taxonomy (NCBI): domain Eukaryota; kingdom Metazoa; phylum Chordata; class Mammalia; order Rodentia; family Ctenomyidae; genus Ctenomys; species Ctenomys sociabilis. Next base: position 16,639 of record PVKA01042097.1, read on the forward strand.
TAAGAAGGATGAAGCACTGCTCTACTCATGAAATAGTCTTTGAAGGTAGGGACAATCTCATGGGTCATTTTAAATAAATTTGTTGGTTTACAAAATTTCTTGAGTAACAGTCTGCCTAGAAGTCTTATACATTTATTTATTTATTTAATTCATTTGTTTGCAGTACCTGGGATTTTTTTGCAGACTGGGCATGGTGGCATGTGCCTGTAATCCCAGCTCTTGGGAGACTGTAAACAGGTGGATCACTGCAAGTCTGATCTAGTAGTGAGAACCTGAATACCCTGTAAACCCTTCCCTAAAAATAAAGAGTTTTCACCATTGCAAATAATTTTGTAAGTCTTATCTTTTCCTATAATAAAATTATAAAATGTTTAAATTCTTAATATTCTGTAATAGTATTATTCTAAATAATTAACATTATAATACCAATTGCATAGCCACAGATTTTAATCTCCTTCAAAGGTTATATGCAATTTGATGCAACTTTTAAAAAAAATTGTATGTCATTTCTTTGGGGTTCAAAGTAGAAAAGGATTACCATTTTCTTTTGACAGCAGACGAAATTTGCAGGATTTTTTGAGAATTAATGTGGTATAGATTAAGTGGAACTAGTCCTCAGGCTCTAGATCTGGATTCTAGGATAATGACATTATATCTTCTGGGTTCCTCTTTAGAAATGAGGAGGAATGATGGCATAGCTGGTAATAAGGTTGCTATTGCTGGAAATTTTCAATTTGTCCGTAGAGGTGCTTTCTTTTCAGGAAAGAACACACAGTGAATCACAGTTCCTCCTATGAAGCCCTTTGAGGGAAAACAAAGTTCAAAGGGACTGTCCGAGGGATAGCTGTCTGGGACTCCCTTGAATTGGTGAACTAGTGCTCAGTCAGTCAGAGAATTTCCCAAGCTTAACCCACAGCCACACCTGTCAGCAGTTTCTTCTAAGTCAGAAACATGTACAAGTAAATTGTACCTAATGTGAAATGTCTGCAGTTCTCTATCTCAG